>ML677341.1:62199459-62332369 GCA_007922305.1 Dermatemys mawii
GATAGATAGATAGATAGATAGATAGATAGATAGATAGATAGATAGATCGATCGATCTCTAACTTTCTGGCTAATATAGTTAGAGATCACTGCAAACTCCTGTAGTACCTTGGATTTTAAATTCTCATTTCAGTTTTATAATTCAGGTTTATATTAGATTGCAGCAAAAATAATTTGCTTGAGATGATTTATGTCATATTGGCAATTTTAATAAAGTGTAAAAAGTTGATTACAAATGTGTTTTATTTAAAATCTACTCATGCATTTCAGAAGAATAATGAGATGCCAAGGTCTCACATAAAGATGGATAATATATTAGTGACTTTAATTAAATTTTTCATCTACAAAGGAAACTTTTTTTTAATTTTAATTGTAAATTTGTGTTGTTTTTCCGCATTTCACAATTAAAGGAATAAAGTGTCTTTGATTATATGTATTTTGTGGTTTTCATTTGGATTTATTTCCAAAAGCTGATGTTTTTGATTTATTTGTGAATGAGCTCTTCAGAGTTAAGTACTATATTTTCCCAAAGATTCTCTTCAGCTATAAAGGAAATAAATAAATAAATCAAGAAATATCTGTTCTTAAGATGGTCTGACAACCGGACAAACTTTTCTTCACAGTATATTAAATAATGCAATGCACTGAACAATCTGGCTCCAATCTAGCAAAGCATTTAAGCACAGGAGTAGCTTGACTTGAAACCAGTGGAACTACTCAGATTAAACAGAGGAAGTTTTTTGATGGATTGGGGCCAGATTCCTCAGCACCTTGCAGAATGGAGTCTAATATGAACTCAAAATAAATGTAATTTAAAACATAATTGCTTTAAAATAAAATTAGGACAACCTGGCTTGTATAACATGAAGCTTGTTGAGAGGTGCATAGAGCTTCCCTTGCCCCTCATATGCCTGCGTAGGAATAGAACAGGATAGGGAACTAATATTCCCTTAAGTGCCAAGAGTTCCACAGCCTTAAGGAATCTGGGGGTGTGGCCATGCCCTCAGGCCCATGTGCATATGCTGCTCTGGCAGCAGCCTCTGGGCGTGTGGGTGGGAAATGCCTCTGGTTTCTTTCTGAAGCAACAATAAGGAGCTCTGTGAAGCATAGTGCCTGGAGCCCATCCTGCCCTGCACTGCCAACAAGACTCAGAGACCCTTTGCCCTGCCCCTCCGCCCTCCCTGAATCTCAAAATTGTAAAGTCAGAATGTACATATACTAGGACAACTGTATTTTAGTAGAAGTTGGATTAAGATATTAAATTGCATTGGAGAAAGTACAATTAAGTTAATTTTGTTTTTAAATATAACAATTATAAAATTAAATGAAATAAAAAGCCAACACAGAAACAAACAAGAGAAGTAATCAGGAGAAAGGAAATTATGAAATTAATAAATAATTCAGCAGCTGTGAGTTAGCTTTCACCTAACCTTTCAAGATATGAAAAAGGAACTACAGCCCTGTATATTAACTGCAAAACCCAAAAGATAGATAATGTGCCAGGCAAATGTGAGAAAAAGGGCTTTGTTGTCTCAACTGTGTTCAGATCCCTTACTCTCCTCTGTGAGTGGTGGAAGAGAACAAAAAAGAAAATAAAAGAAACATACAGAGAGAGAGAAAGAGAGAGAGAATATATGCCACTACATAAAATATTGAGGAAATGAAGAACTGTATAATTAATACCAAATAATGAGGAATGGTAGAACAAATCCCCCCCCACCCCATTTCCTTCACTATTTCCATAACTGCTTAGTCTAGACCCAACCTAAGGACAGTGTGTGATAAGCAGAGCTAGGTGAAAATTTTCCAATGGAACATTTTTCTGTCAGAAAATGCAGAATCACCAAAACTGCTTTGATTAAATTTTGTTTAAAAAAAATTCTAAGGAAGTGTCTAGATGAGGTTGAAAAATTCCAGTTTAACATTTTTGGAAATAAGTGTTAACCAAACCACAGTTCCTATTCTTTAGTGTAATTTAAGTTCTAAGGAAATTGGGGCGGGGGGGGGGGGGGGTTTGAAAGTCAAGATAATCTACATTTTAAACCCTGCTGTAAGAGTGACTTATTGTGTCACTTCCTGTTTTATAGATAAAGAAACTGAGACAGAACAGTGAATAATAATGTGTACTCAGCTATTTCACAGCAAAGGTGTTGTAAGGATTAGTTAAGTCTGTGCAGTACTTTGAACATCTAAAATATGAGGATAAATACAAAGCTGTCCTAAGAAGAAAGTTGGTCTGTTGTGCCATTCACATCCTAAGGATTCCACATAAGGATTTTAATGATCTAATTATCACTGGAATACAAATTCCATAAAATACATAAACATACTTAAGTTATTGTGCCACCCATTGCAAAAAAAAACAAACAAAAGAAACAAAAGCAAAAAACAAACAAAAAAGTAATACATATAAAGTGCACTATATTCATTGTAAGATTAGAGCCTTCAGCACCTCTTATGGTCATGCCTAATGGGAGGAAATACAGCACTTGCTCATATCCATTTAAAATCAGAGTGATAATACAGTTATTATTTAGTTATATTTTAACTATTGTATTGGTGTGATGATTAAACACTTACAATGTGTTCAGTTTAAAGAATAAAAATTATTATGACTAAGTAACAAAACTCTGAAAGGATGTTGTCTATTTCGTTTAATAACTGATTCAATTAATTATGTTCTTTTCATTGATTCTGAATCATTTACTTCTGGCTTTTGTTCAGTTTGGAATTCTATCAGGGGAGGGAAAGAGATAGATATGGGAACTGTGCAAGGACAGATGGAGCTGGGCAGAAGGCAGTGGTACAAAGCTATTTAGGTTTCTTCAAGTCGTGTGGTGTTGAGAGACACCAACCGGAACAAATTATTCTTGATGGGACAACATAAGACACAAAGTGTAGATGATAATGAAAGGCACTTCTAAAAACTAGCGTCACACTGGGCAGCTGATGAAATTTAAAGCCAAAGTTTTCAAAAGTGACCAGAGATTGAGGCCAAATTGAGATACCCAGAGCCTTATTTTTCAAAGGTGCTAAGAACCAGATGTCCACTTAAAAATCGATGGGGACTGTGGGTGCTCAGTACCTCTGAAAAATCAGGCTTAAGTCGGGCACTCAAAAACAGAAACATTCAAGATTAGTAGGTATTTTTAAGTTTACACTGACTACATATACTGTTTCATTCAAGTCAGTTCAACATTAAACTGCAATTCCCTAATGTGCTGTGGTGACTTACTGAAATTGTTGTTCTGGTACCTGATGACTCCTTCTCTTCTATGGGCCACGCTTCCTGGTGGAACTAAAGCTCTTATGATATGCCCATAGCCATATGACTCCCATGATGTACCACACTGCTTGGTTGGGGGGGACCATGTTGTATCTCAGAGTCAGACATAGTCCAGTCAGGGATTCTGACCCCTAGAGAGAATAGGGAATGGGATGCCCAAACTACAATTCCCATGACGTAATGTGTCACTACAGGAAAATGCAGTTTAATGTTGACCTGATTCAAAATGAAATATTTTGGGTCAGATCAAGAAACTAGAATATATTGATTCAGCTCTAGCAAAACTGAAACAAAACTGAAATATTTTGGCAAAATTGACCTGGAAAAATTTGAGTTTGTAGAAACTGTGTTTTCCACAATGAAAAATTCATTAGAAATTTCCTGACCAGCTCTAGGTAAAACACCATGAACTAGACCTTCAGACAACATAAATACAAATATACATCATCAGCTGTTCTGATTGACCAAGGATACCAAAATGTGACCCGAGAATGCTAACTTTCCTAATGCCCTCACCTTTTCACCTTTTTTTAATTAGATGGACTCATAAAATTCTGTTACAGTGAGTGAAAGACATTGGACTCTATGTATGCAATCTCTAGTGATACTCCCCCCAAAACTCCCATAACTTATGAAAGTGTTTTAGCTTCAAATATAATGTGCCTGTGTATATGATTTGGTAAATATTCATACATATTCACTTTTATAAGAAAACTTAACTAGAAAAAGGATTGTATCAGTGCTGTCAACTCTTGTAATTTTATCACAGGTGTTATGATTGTTTCAAAACCTCAGCTCCCAGACTCTCTTGATTATATGAAAATCCCAGCTTCCATTTAAAATTAAATTCCTAGCCTTTGTGGTTGCAGAGAAAAGCTTGAAAATGGTAAACTTCAAGACTCCAAAAGCAAAAGGCAAATAGAAAGACGCCAACATTTATTATTTTTTAAATTATGCTTTTAATCCAGTCTCATGAGTTTTAGAGGACTGACTCTTAGCCCAGGTCTACACTGAGGGCAGGGATTGACCTAAAAATATGCAACTTCAGCTACAGGAATAGTGTAGCTGAAGTTGACATGTCTTAGGTTGACTTACCTCGGCATCCTCATGGCAGCGAGTTGACCACTGCCACCCCTCTGTATAAAATCCTCAGCCTTAACCTTTCAATAAAGGTAGGAAATTGAATCCATATCAACTACAATGGGTAGACGGAAGTATCCAATGTTAATGCTATCATTACAGAAAACTTTAATAATTGTGTCATTTAGAGTGCAGGAAAAGATTAGCAATATTGTTCCAAGGATATTTGACTTTATAACAGCAATGATAAAGACAGCTTTGCAGAAAACTAATGACTTTATCTGACAATTTTAGGATAAAAGTCAACAAGAGTATCAAGGAAGAGAGGACATAAGTGTAGTTGACCAGGCAAGCCAACATTTTTTCAGTAAGCATAAGAAACTTTTTATGAAAATGGTATCAATAGTATGACAAGTCAATTTCTTATATAGACACTTGCAAAGAATTCTGTCTATAAACCAAACTTTAAAATGGGAATATATGCTATGCAGAAAGGCGGGGGGAGGGCCACAATGGCTGGCAGTCCTTAGTCAGGAAAAATAAATGGTCCAAAATGTATGCTAAACGTTGACCCAATTTGTGTCAGTGCCACATCACAGTATCCTGCTTTATCCTGGTTTAGTGCCCTGATCAGATATCACAGCTAGCATTTAAATGTTCATTTACCAACAGACACAACACTCTATGTTGTGACTTAATGCGTGGCAAGCCAGGGTATGAAAGAAAGCACACTAGCCTGCAAGTCAGTAAGTCACACTGTGCCCCCCAATAGTGTGCACTAAATATTCTTTGGGGTGCTTTATCCTACTGCTAAGTGCACTATGGAATGTTTAGAGCATGGTAGGAGGGGCCACATGGTAACAATGTATAGCAGGCAAATGTGCTGTAGATTTACACCTGGTTTGCCATGCACTAAGTCACTGTTCAGACAAGCCCTAAGAGAGAAAGATCATGATATCTCATGTATTGCTTTATGGTGGACTTTGACAGATGTTACCTTTATTAGAAGGACCGTAGTACCTTGTTTCTATACATGCCATGTTGTACTGGAATTTCACTTGCTATACTCATATCCATTGTATCACATCTTAATCTTTGCTACAGCTCCTCTTTTTTCATACCTTCTGCTTCCTTATAAGCACAACATAAACTTTATAGACAGTCGACAATCCCAGTGAAATGAGAAGCATTAAAATTACTATTTACAAGTCAAACTTCTAGGTATACTGTTCTGATAATACCAGCCAATGGAACACAAAACTTTTTGTGCTTTTGCACACCTCCAGTCACTAAATTAACAGAAAGCAATTGCTGTCGTAGAATCCCTGGTTATATAAAGATCTATAGCTAAAATGTAGGAACATTTTTGTTCTCACCTTTTGTTTAAATTAATGAAACAAAATACATAACTTAAAACTAAAATTTTTCAGCAACATAGTGTAGATTTTGGTTCAAACTAAGAAATAAGATTTATTTGAAGATGGCAACAGTGGTGAACTTCAACCAACGTGTATGCATGTTTTAGATTGTTTCCCCAAAAATATTAGTTTGTATTTTCTCAAGTAGAATTGTATTTTATTATTTTTGGCCTATTCTTTTAACCACTTGAGAATGTTTTATATTATTTCTTTGTTCTCACTGGTGTGCCCAGCCTTTACACTTAAAGGACCTGACTGTGAGAGAGTTAGATTTGTGAGGCACTGTGCATGCTCACCTCCAACTGATTAGAGTGCTGTGCACCCTGGCAGTTGCGGGCGTGTAACACCTCACTGAATCAGCTCCTGTATTAAGTTAGGTTATGAACAACTGGGCATAAATAGGATGTAAGGGTACAGAGAATCTTGTGCAGACTCTCTGACGGAGGTGAAATTCAACCTTAAAGAATGTCTCACATGTAAAATCAGCCAAGTCTGGGGGTAGGAGAATCATAAGTTCAGCCAGAGGTAAAATCAAGAAAAATCCAAATTTAAGCAATAATGTAACTGTTTAATAGTTAACCAAGCAGAATTATGACTAACTTATGTCCTTTTTTCTCAGTTCACATTTTCCTTGTATGAGTATATGAATCCTGTTGGAAGGCCAAATTAGCTGCAACTCTAATTTCTTTAATTAGCTCATTCAAGTACTAACATTTTTTTTTTCAACACAGCAATTGCTACCTGGGGTTCAAACATGGCAGTTCCTTCTAATAGCATGTCCCTCATTCCCAGGACAACACTGGTGCCTGACCAAGTACCCATTGCTTGAAAAAGTCCAAGTAGAAAAAGGTTTTAATCTTCAGTGGTCATAAAAGGCTGAAAATGCAGCGCAGCATTGTTAATCTGATATAATTTTATCTTGAATAATTAAATGTTTGTAGTACACAAACCTCATGAGCGTGAGAGACCTTAAACTAGGTGAAATGCACAGCCCACAGAGACAGTTTATTCCACTCATGTCTGTAGTTTATAAAATTACAACATTAATGCAGAAAAGGTGAAAAACTCCAATCTCAGCATTGACAGAATGCATTGCTCTGGTCAGGATTAACCACTGTTGCATGACAATCTTCCAACAGTATGTAAAGTGAATTCAAATACCACAGTAGCAACAGGTAGGTACAAAGCTAATCTTGTGCAATGTACTGAAAGACTGCAAATAGCATGAAACCAGTGACCCAGTACAGTAGCCATCACCATCCAGACAATGGTAGCATTGTTTTTTCATGGTCTGACAAGTCCTTAAAGTCCTGGAGGCCATCTTGTTTTTTAATGTTACAGTTTTCTAAGTTTAGTACTATTAGTCACTCTCACGTATGTGAACCCTGAAGTTTCTCACAGAGCATGACTTTGCAAGGCTTGTTTTCACAAGGCTGCTGAAAATTGGGTGTTCATTTCCCCTAGCATTTGGTTATGGAACAACACCAAAGCATTGTCAGAGAATGAACAAGTCACTCGTGTTCTATTCATAGCCCCATTGTGCTATAACCTACTATGGCACAATGGAAACCATTTCCCAGGGAAAAAAAATATTACACATTATTGTCAGGTTGTCCATTTACTTCTTAAAAAGAGAAACTAATGAATTACACTTTGGGGAAGGGTGAACTGTTAGAGATACAAATACTATCACCAATGCTGCAGAAGAGTAAATTAACAGTGGGTTAAGCATAAAAGGTTAAAGCTCATTTCCAAAAAGCATCTTAGTAGTTCCGATGCTTATTCAAATCTGTAAAACTGGGCTGGAAATCTCATGAATAAGGCATTCTTCACAGCACTTCAAGCAATTGTTCTTCCTTTCAACCCTACCAGAACAGTTCCTAATGCATTGTTTTGTCATTTCTCTTTTCAGTTGCAGCTAAAAATCAGAAATGGAAAAATATTTAGCATTTGTCCAAGTCCTATGGCAGTCCCATTTCACTTTTTCAAACAAAGTTTGTTTGTTTTTTAAAAAAGGGGGAAGTTTCAGTCTTGCTGGGTTCCTGTTTTATTGGATTTAGTTCACATTCCTGTATAAAACTTTAATTCATATGCTGTTGTCAACAGTATTGCTTAGGAGAAGATGACAACTGAAGGAGCAGCCTAGTTTATAGCTTTTGTGTAGCTGGCCTGATGGGGCTGTCATATGGCTTTAGTTATCTGCAGAATGCAATATCTCATATTATATCTATCTATATCTACATCTTTAAACCAGTTATATAATATGAAAGTTGCCAAAACAACGCTTAAAGCGAGTGTTACTGGAAATAAAGATCACTTTTAAAGTTCAATTGCTACACAAGTTCTTTTCAAAGGGGAGCAGTATCACTGATCAGCTATTCTTTCTTATAGCTCAAGCAATTTAGCTTGATGGTATTTTATATCTGTCTAAACTATAGGACTCCCTCAGCAAGTTAATGAAGACATTAGTGAAGACTTTGTTAGCTAATGTTTTTCTTTGTGATAGTTACAGGTATAACAAAATCTGTATTTTGTTATGCTGCTTCTAATAAGGTGATGACTGAAGCTGGCTGAACCTGAATCCCTTTATAATGAGAACTTGAAATAGCATGCCTAATTTCACTGTTTTTTTCCCTCTAGAATAGTGCCATCTTGCTGTCCTTTTCCCAAAAGAGTTAGAAAATAGAAATATTACAATATGAAGAGATAATAAATTCATAAGAAATACCACCTTGCACTTACCAAAAATATCAATGGGAGTTGGGTGCTTTAGCCCCTTAGGCCCTTTGCCAATCTCACCTAGCAGGACCTGACTTTTCAGACCCATGGATGGTAAATCTAACTCCCACATTAGAGGATGTGAAAGTTCCTCGGATAAGCACTAGCATGCAATTAGTGCAGTGCAACTGCATAAGGCAGCAGGGGCAGGATCTGAAGAAGTACATAGAAGATAAACACTTTTTGCATGGTATAGAGCCAAGCTCAGCAGGTTCTCCCTGCCCCTAAGAATGCCAACAGAGGGAGGTAGCCTGCAGGTGGTTAGGGGGTTGATGGTGGCGCAGAAGACAGTTTTACATGGATCCTCCAGGATTTTGCTTTGCCTCCATGGCAGAGTGCTAATGAACCCATGGAGGGCTACTGGACTTAAGTGAGCTCCACAGAATAGATGCAGAAATACACCATAGTCTGATGGGGAAGGATTCCTTCTCCATATTATGTAGAGGCAATCAGGATGCCACCACATCTCACCTCTTCACGCCTATCTCTGATGCAAATGACATTGGATTATAGATCTATATAATAACGTCAACAATTAAAGTAAAATACCACTACTGCTCAACTCTTACATAGACTAGGTAGTGGTCTTTTTTGTATGGTGAAGGTAATAATGCCTATCTAGAGATATGGCATGAGATGAAGCCTTTTACACAGTACAGATGGATTGAAACATTTACAGGTATCATTTTTAAGTAAGCCTGCAGAAGAATATATGAAAAGAAACCTGATCTTCTATTAATATAAAGTCATGTAGACTACCATAGGCTTTTTTCAGCTGGGTATCTCTGTCATGATACATCCTTTCAGAGTACAAATACTATCCATAAAGCTAGAAATAAATTTTGGAGTCACAAAAGGTGAGAATCAGAGGGGTAGCCGTGTTAGTCTGGAATTGCAGAAGTGACAAAGAGTCCTGTGGCACCTTAAAGACTAACTGAAATTTTTTCAGAGCATGAGCTTTCGTGGGCTAATACCCACTTCGTCGGATGCATGCAGTGGAAGTATCCAGGGGCAGGTATAAATAGGTAGGCAAGAACCAGGTGGGAGATAACAAGGTTAGTCCAATCAGGCTGAACCAGCTTGTTATCTCTAATCAGGGAGGGTGAGGTGTTCCTCTAGCAGCTGAACTGGAGGTGTGAATAGCGAGAGAAGAGAAGCTGCTTTTGTAGTTAGCTAGCCATTCAAAATCTCTATTCAGTCCCAAACTGATTGTGTCAAATTTGCAAATGAATTGCAGCTCTGCAGTCTCTCTTTGCAGTCTGGACTTGAAGTTTTTTTGCTGCAAAATGCTGACCTTTAAATCTTCTATGGTGTGTCCAGTGAGGTTGAAGTGCTCTCCTACAGGTTTTTGAATATTGCCATTCCTGATATCTGATTTGTGTCCATTTATCCTTTTTCGTAGGGACTGTCCAGTTTGGCCGATGTACATAGCAGAGGGACATTGCTGGCACATAATGGCGTATATTACATTGGTAGATGTGCAGGTGAATGAACCAGTGATGGTGTGGCTGATCTGGTTTGGTCCTGTGATGGTGGGTATTAGCCCACGAAAGCTCATGCTCTGAAAAAAATTTCAGTTAGTCTTTAAGGTGCCACAGGACTCTTTGTCACTTCTACAAAAGGTGAGCATCTTGGACCTACAGCCAAGTTTGAAAAGTAGAGAATATAAAAAACTAAAACAAATACAAAACTTTTGGACTAATAATATAACAATAAAAAGTTTACTTAATTGTGATTCTTGCACACTCTGAGCTACTGGCAAGATAAAAGAGATTCATGTCATTAAATTTCTTGTGTATGAAAAAGCAGATGCCACCCCCTGTGGACCACTGAACTCTGGATAACATATTCATGAAAGGTAAGATGTTGTTATTAATAATTCTACTGCTTACCATAGAAATGAGGCATAGGGTTAGCTATACTATTCTGTAGGTTCTAAACCCTCCCTTTCCCCCCTCTCTTGCAACCTTTTTTTTTGAAAATGAAATTTTAATGAATAGTATGCTGCACTGGAGATGTATCTCCATGTGGCAAATTCATATTTTTTTATAATTTGATCCTATCAAATTTAAAGGCAAAAAGGCTGATTTAGCAAAAGAAAAGCAAAACCATCTAAAATGATACATAAAAGGGTCAGTTCTAGCAAGGTGCAAGTTAACTTAATGAGACTGCTCACATGCATGCATCCGACGAAGTGGGTATTAGCCCACGAAAGCTTACGCTCTAATACTTTAGTTAGTCTTTAAGGTGCCACAGGACTCTTTGTCACTTCTGCAATTCCAGACTAACACGGCTACCCCTCTGATTCTTGAGGGTTCAAAAAAGAACTAGATAAATTCATGGAGAACAGGTCCATCAATGGCTATTAGCCAGAGTGGGCAGGAATGGTGTCCCTAAGCTCTGTTTGCCAGAAGCTGAGAATGAGCGACAAGGGATGGATCACTTGATGATTACCTGTTCTGTTCATTCCCACTGGGGCACCTGACAATTTGTCACTGTTGGAAGACAGGATGCTTGGCTAGATGGACCTTTGGTCTGACCCAGAAGGGCCGTCCTTATGTAAGTACAGACACTGAAATGATTATAAAGGATTTAGATTTGGACACAGACATTACAGGTTGGTTTTGCCAAGGCAGTACCCCCATCCAGGAAACTGTAGAGATTTTCTTCTAACAGGGCTTCAAGTGATTGCTGTGGCTTTCAATTGTTAATTTAAAATTGCAACAACTCATGATACAGTAGGGTCCTGTTTATATTTCACATGTGTCATGATGTTGGAGGCAATGTTCTACAACTGTAATAACAAGTAGCCTTGTGCTGTTTCCTGATCATGCTACTAAGATACCTCAGAAGTGTACACTAAGTGCATAGGGTGAAATCCTGGCCCCAACTTCCAACTTTCCATTGACTTCACTGGGGCCAGGATTTCACTCAAGACGTTTTAAACTAGAAAAGTAAATGGTGTATTTCAAAATTAAAGTCTTTGAACCTGTAGAGTTAAGTTTCCCAAACATAACAACAGACCACAGATAGAAGGATTCTAATGCTAAAATCATTGAGATATACTGGTTTCCATGACTTGAACATGGAATAAGCATGGAACATCTTATTAAGAAATCAGCAGAAAGGTCATATAAACTTAAATCTCAATGATTTGAGTACTTGTTGCAGGGTACTTTTGTGTCCCGTAGGAACGAGGCACACAAACAGCTGTTGAATAAAAGTAGTGAGTTTATTGAAGGCAAAGTGACAAACCCGCAGCGGGGGCATCCTGCTCGCTGCGCCAAATGTTGCAGGATACCTGGTGTCCCGTAAGAACGAAGCACACACAGCTGTTAAATAGAAGTAGTGAGTTTATTGAAGGCAAAGTGACACACCCGCAGCGGGGGCTCCGCTCGCTGCTGCCACTAAACGGGGATCCGACGCATAGATGTATGCTTTTGTGTTGTGAATGTTACTGCAGTGGTTATGTGTGTGATTTTTGAAATTGCTACTGTTTTTTGCCAGCGTTATTTTGTTTTTCTTTACCCTTTCACTGGAGTCTCTGAAGAGAGCAGGGGGAGGAATGTAAGGGTGCGCAAGACATTGTCACGGTGGAATGCTAAGGGCACTCTCACCCTCGACTCCAGGGAAGGAAGGGGTGCTCACTCCCCCCCCCCAGCAGGGGGTGCTCATCCCCCCCGCCAACTCCTAGGAAGGAAAGGGTACTTTTGGCCATCCTTATCAGTCCCTGCCCTGTTATCGCATACTTCCCATGTTGGAGTACTTGGCTCTCACGGTTTGCTTGCCTTGAAATGAAACACCTGTTTGCATCCTGTGATACTAACAAGACAGAAACAAGGTATTAGTTATTCATGAAGTATGCATGAGATGCAAATGGTCCTGTTATTTCTTTGCCTGTGTGCCCATGCGCAGTGGGCTTCTTCCCCGGGCATTGCTCCGATGCGTCGGATCCCTGTTTAGTGGCAGCAACGAAAGGGAGCCCCCGTTGCGGCTGAGCCACTTTGCCTTCAATAAACTCACTACTTTTATTCAACAGCTGTGTGTGTGCTTCGTTCCTACGGGACACGAAAGTATCCTACAACAGTACTCAAATTGCTCCATACCTTGTGTATCTTGATTACTTTATAAATTCTCACTTTAATCCATTATTCAAAGTTTCTACAAGATTTCAAAAAAAACACCTCCTCTGTTTTTTCTTCTTATTTCTAAGTAGGCTGGTTGCTGAATGCAAGGTACTGCCTGCCTAGATTTCACTTAGCATTTAAAAATAATTATGATTTTAAAAGATCAGTAAAATGCTGGTTCCCTGGGGCCAAATCATCCTCTCCCACCTTAAAGCCTGCAGTGGTGGGGTCTGGAGGAGGTGATGTCCATCAGAATTCCCTCCTGAGATCCCTCTCCAACATCAGGGAGGCAGTTTTTTGTCATTGCAGAAAAGGCAATGGGGTCCATTTACAAATCTGAAGGCTCCATGGGAATTTGCATAAACCATATGCTTTTCCACAAGCATCTCCCCCTGCTTCCTAGCAGTTCAGCTTTAATGGAGCCTTGCTATCAGAGATTGCCCCATCTGGGACTGTATTATCTTTTCCAAGGAATCGGTATGGGACTGAAGGGAGGAGATGTGCTCCCAACCCCATCCATAGCCTACTCACTTCTCCCAGATCCTTCTAATCTCTACTTTCTCCCCCAACATGGACCCTAGACCCACAAAGAATGTACCACAGGCATGTGTGGAGGGGAGGGGAAACTGATACCACAGATAAGCATGGCCTTTTCACATGAGATTCACCCATGCATAGGGCCCCTTCCATGTACAGTTGTCAGGCAGATGAGCCAAGCCTTCATTTGTATCAATATTTCCTAGGTTCACAGTAACTTAGTTAAGGATTGCTCTCAATTTTTAAATCATAAACTAAATTCAGTTAATCAGGAAAGAGTTCAAATTCAGTTCAACATATATCAACGAGAACACATGCTCGAAAGAAACAAGGATTAGACTTGTAAACTCAACTAAGTCCTCTAAGTGTATAAAAAAAACAAAACACCTTTCACAACATAGAAGTCTCAAATGATTTAATGGCCACAATTAATAGCACTGTGGAAAAATGGTTTTTATTATTATTATTATTCATTAAAAATTAAGCTGAAAAAATGGGTTATAAAAATATTTTTACCCAGAACTATCATACAATAAACTATTTCTTCTCTGATAGCTTCAACACTATGTTATTTAATATAATAACAGACCAGACACATAACAAATAGAATTATTATGATGACCAGGGAAGTATGCTTCACAAAGCAATTAATCCTCTGTAAAAAGAATTTCTTTTAAAAGCCTGTGATTATAGCCTCTTTGAACATATAGGGGATTTTTGTAGCTTTGGGTTTTTTTAATTTTCTTTATTCTGTTAATCGCATCTATCTGAATCTCACTCTGCAATTTTCCTAATAAAAAAAGATGCTTAATACACTGTGATTAGCCCATTCGATGGAGATTTATAATTTATGTTCTGTGAAAGAGTTTCATGCTATTCTAAACAGTTATCTCTTAAATTATACTTCCAGTGTATGTTAATAACGTAGGAGTGAGAGTATTTATTCTTATCACTGAATAAAAGCATCATATTGGTTCATGAAAGGGAAACGTGCATTTCAAATGTGATATAGAGGGAAACTGTGAGCAGAGGTATACAGACCACTCACAGGTTGCACATTAATAGACCTGTGAAAGCTTGACAAAAACTTCACAATGAACAAGCTTGATTGGGTGCCAAAAGCATACCAAGATTTTGCATTTAGCCTAATTAAAATCATACTGTTAATTTCTTTTCATTATCTGATTTGTAATAGACATTTAAGGAAGGACATTCTTTCTCTTTCGATTCTTTATTTTTTCCATTTATGGAAACTGATGATTTCCTCCTTTCTTTACATTGGAGTAGAATATGTAACATGGTTTTGTTACTTTGTCCTGTTGACTTCCTTCTTATAATCATCCTTTATGTCTCTTACACACAAAAATCTTGTTTTGCTTTACACAACCAGCCATGTGAATCTTTTAGGATGCACCTGTCATTTTAGTGAATGATATCAGCAATAGTTGTCAACCCTTTAATGGTGCATTCAAAGCCAGATCCAAAGCTTGTGCACATCAACAGGAGTCTTTGGGTCATGCTTTCAGTTCATGGAAAGTGGGTATTTCTTGTTTGCGTGCACAGGCAGCTAACATTAATCTCATGCTGTGCTCTGGAAGATGTTCACTCAATGGACTGCTCTTATGTGACACTAGACAAAAGAAAATCTTCACCATTTTATGCTGCTCTAACCATATTTTTATTGACTTTCCAGAACTTGAATAGCTTAAGAGAAGTGGGATTTATTGTGAGTTCACGAAAATATCACTTCTCAATCATTTTTATTTTTCATTATATTTGAATCCTATTTGCCCAGAACAGGCTAGTAGTCTTAGCTGGCCATCTAACTTAATGAGATTTTACAAAAAAATGTTGTTTTATTCAACAACAGCCCAGAAATTTCAAATGTTACCTCTTCAAAACCTACCAAAACCTTTGCTAACAATGTATTCATCAATTTAGATGACTTCTTTCACAGTCAAATTACTCCCATAGTCAAGTATTGATGCTAAGAACTTGTTCCAATCAGTAAATTTCCTAGGAATTCTTTTGATCTGTTTATCAGTATTATACCTCAACCCATTCATTGCCTGATCCTGTACAGGATTTCACAATGATTAAGTGGGAGAGTAGAAGAACTGTACCACAGAGCAGTATAAGATGACATAGCACGTGTGTAAAGAAAACTCCACATCCTGCACTGGTTTGATGACCATGTTCTCACTCCTTCCTATTCTCTCCGTCATTGCAATTAAGATAATAGAATGGAAAGGGGATGTGTTTGAGAGAGGGAATGCATCTGTCATAGAGGAAATGGTCTTTAACAAGTTGGCACAAACAGAACAGCAATAATCTTCTATGTAAATTCCTGTCATGAATTTGACTAGGAATATCACCACTGCAGGCTTATAGATTCATATGAATGGTATTCTTGCTGCAGTAACTGACAATGGAATAGCTACTGGCAACAGGCCCAATGCTTCTCAAGCTGATTTGTGGATTTGGTGAGGCCAATATTTTTTGTATATCTTAGTAATTCTGGAAAGTGACTAACTGAATAATCCAGTGTCAATTTGGGCAATACAAGTTGCTGGAATACTTATATTTTCCAGTGCTGAGGGCAGGATTTTGTATGATTCTATGTGCATATGGGCAATGTTGAAGGTGGAATTTGCATACTTTTCTTACTTGTAATGATTATTTTATATTGTTGTTGGACTACAATAAGAGTTGGAATTATTTGAGATCTTTTTTATAATTAAAGATTATTAATTTGGAATAATTCTAGCACAATCAGGGGGAAAATGGAAAGTATAAAATACACCATATTCCTATAGTCCGTGATTCCAAAACAAAAGCTAAGTTTTTACAGGATTAAAAAATGTATTAGTCATATATTTTCTTTATTTTAGGTTCTACATAGGTTGACATATAGTAATAGGGAAATGTGGTTTTACAAAGAAAGTAGGATAAAAATAGTCCCAACATATTTGTTAACTCCCTGAATTTTTTTCCCCATTGAGGCTTTGTGACATAGTCAAATTAAACAAAAGAGTGACCTGAGATGAGTGCTTCATGGGCACTTTCTTGGATAACTTCTGTATTTTTTGCTTTCTTTGCCAAGAAAGAGTTGTGTTCTCATTCTATACTCACTGTGCTTAAAGCTTTATACCATACCATCATGTATTCTTCCCTCACACTGCATATACATGCACATACCTAATCACACAGCTTCCAATCCTTCAGTCTGGGGTAACAGCTGGGATTCTGCTTCTGTCTTATTTACCAGTGGCTGAATCTTTCAAACAATTAGCTGCAAATCCACTCAATATTCACTGGCATAAAGATGGGGTTATTTTCCCTGTGATCTCTATTAAAATGTGCAACATGCTAAGATTTTTAAATAATGCATATAAACACAGGTGGGTGTTTGCAAGAAGTGGCTAATTCTTCCTTTGAAGCATTTGGATTTGCAGACATTTAATATTCTTATTGTACATTTCTAGGCATCCCATTTTTTCATAGAAGAAAGTCTAGATTAAATAAGGAAAAATCATAGAATGCCAATCTTTGGGTTCCATTTTTTATTTTATTTGGTTATAAATAGAACTAAGGTTGAGAAAACATCCAGGAAGAAAATGGGATAAATTTATTTTCACTGTCACCTTGCAAACACCAGGTCCCTTCTCTGCAAAACTGAGCTGGAGAAACAACTTCAGGGCAAAGGGAAACCCTCGTTTACCAGATCTGATATGAGGTATGAATCCAATTGCTGACTGTGAAACAGACAGAAATTGGGTTGAACAGATGAATTAGTAAAGATTTCAAACTGTAAATTATTAAGGAGGACTCCAGTTTATTGGATGAGACATCAAAAGCAATTTAAAGCAAGGCATGAATTAATATAGAACAGAAAGAATAACACCACCTATCTTTTAAAATCATTTATGAGGAGAAAATGAAAGCAAAGGGATGTTCTCTTAAATAATATTTGGCAATCTCCATTTAGAATTTATTTCACAGATATAATGGTACTGTACTCACTTTTTTTACAATATGGCAGCTTGTTGTCTTTATAATGTTCAATATCCTTTAATAGAAGAGGACTCTCCAACATCAGTATCCTCAAAAGCCCAAATAACTTATTATATTAGGTCCACTCAAAATCTGCAGGAAATTTGGTCAAATGCTAGAGCATTTTTAGGAAATTCTGAAATCTGTTTTAAAATCAAATGGTCTCAGAGCTGAAAACACTATTATGATGTCTCTTTTTTTGTACCTTTACTAATAGCTGTAAGTAATTTTTTTTGTCTATTTTTCCCAAAATTTATCCCTAACTCTACGAGATATTTAATTCCCCCTTAAAGTCTTCTCAAATTTATACTTCTTTTGTCTCTTTCTTTCCTTAGTCTATGATGAGGACACAAAGAAAGAAAGAAGATAAGCCACTGAATCATTTCCAATTTGGAACCTTATTCTTGTAGACTGTCCTTCTACATTAATCTAGCTACACTAGATAAAGCAAAGTTTCTGCATGTTTCTATCTATGCTATTTGCTGTGGAATAACTATCAGTGTAATCTCCCTGAAATATTGTTATGGTTTTTCTGTAGGTGAGGAATGGCCATTGCCGATCACTGTTCCTAGTAAGAATAAAGCGAAGCTTTACCGAGGGAAAATGGTGGCTCCTAGTTTGCCGGAAAGCATTGAGGAGCCACTGTGAGGAGGAGAAGATGAATAAAGATAGTGCACGTCTTTGTTAAGGACAGCCCATGGCCCAGGCTTATTGAGAACACTGGGAGATGACGACCGTTTTGAAAAAGGGTAATTCTTCTTGAATTTTTCCAAAGGAGATTATTTTTTCTCCACCTTTACTGAAGGAGAAACTTTCAATAATGAAGTATGATGGGGAAAATGACTACTAACGTTCAACATTTCTGACCAAAAAATGACGCGCTGTACCACATATACTCAAGTCAATGCCTGAGCTGAGATCATTTGTACCAAAAAAAGGACTGGGCACAGATTGTTAAATTTCTTAACATATGTCCTATAAATCAATTACATTAACAAATTTACCTGTAAGTTTTCAGAAAACTCATTCTGTACTCAAAGAGTAAGTGCTTTAATTTTTGGGTGGATAAGCTGTATTCTTTATACATAAAGTGATTAAATTCTTACTTTAAATGCAAAACTCAACTCAGTCTCCACTATGGCACTGATATCAGCACCTTCATAATATGCCAATATATGCTAACCACACCCAGCAACATCCTTCCCATGCTAAAAATTTACTTTACTAGTTATCTATCTTCTACAAGAAACAATCAGACAATTATGATAATCATCCTGCAGTAAGCCACTGCTGATTCAATACCAGTCTAGTTAAATGAATATTACTAAAGTTAAAGGAACATTTTGTTTATAGGACAAGGTAAGAATCTCTTGCAATCATGTGTAGTTTCTTTTCACTACATTTGAATTTTATAACCATTGCTGGAGGCAGCCATTGGTAATTTTTGAAATAGCTAGAAAAATAGATTGGAGTTAGTATGGGCAGCTCAATGAAGATGTCTGCTCAGTGTGTATTCATGGTCAAAAAGTGACTCAACTCTTCAAATTTTCTCAAATGCTTCAGGATACAAGTAATTCCACAGCCAAGATTAAGAGATAAAGTTAACCATGGAACAGTGGTGTACAATTATGTGTACTGTGTGGAGTTCAGAATGCCCACTAAAGCAACTACAGTTGGCCACTGTCCATTGGTTTGTTTCCATTCTGTCTTGCTATGAAAATTTGAAGGTACCTATCCTTCAGAAATGGACAGGGTAGCTCATCAACAAAGACTGTTCTTCTTGGATTACTGGAAGTTTAGAAGACAGGAATACAGTGGATGTTACTGGCTATTGGTGCTGCAAATTATCTATCACCTAATAACAAATCCTATTGCTTTTGATTGCTTGCCTCAGGAATGATTTAAACATATTGCATTTACTCCAGCCTTGGTTACTACTTCTGCCTTGATCTTCATACATGTCAAACCTGCAGAAAAAATGCAGAAATTGGGCTTGTTTTTGCTTAATTGGCTTGTGAGTTGCTTGTCGGCTAGTTTTTGGCTTGTAGCTTGTTGCTTCTTCTTTTTTTTTTATTGGCTCCTGGCAAGCAGGAACCCGGGGTTGGGGAGAGAGTCAGGGGTGCACAGCAGGCCACCACAGTCCCAGGATGTATGCCAGGGGGATCTAGTCACATAGAGTGTTGGGGTTCTTAGGGATTGTCTTTTTTTGGCCTTGTTTTGAAATGGGATTAGCTTGATTTTTGGCTTATTGTGAAAGTCGAGGTGCTTATTTACCACGTGAAAATTGGTAACTGTGTTGATTCTCCTTGCGATTTTCTCCCCTACTCTGAAGCACTAAAAAAAGTGTTGGGGAAATGTGTATTCTTCTCATGCCTCATTCTTCCTGTTAGTTCTTTTGTTCTTACTCTTCATTTTGTATATTTTATTATCTGTCTCATATTCATAATCCCAAAGCCTGTTCTCATCATCATCATCATCATCCTGAGAATTCTCCCTCCAAAAAAGAACAAAATAGAAAAAAATGCTTATATACGGTATTTTATTTCCAAATCCAGGAACAAGTAAAATGCCAGCAGCTAAATTGTAGATGGCAATTTCTGCCTCCTAACAGTGAAATTGTTTTCAATTTATTTCTCAAAGGGTTCCTCTAGAGATATTCACCTAAACTTCCTTTCTTCTCATTAGCTAAGAGAAGGCTTCTAATGGTAGCAAATCTATTTTCCTAATGGTAATCCCAATAGATATCTACATAGTGATGTTTGGTTTCAGTCGCATTACTGAAAAATGCGTGTCTTGAATACATGGAAAAATTCAGAAATTAAACCTGAAGCATTATTGTAAGTCTGTACATATGGCTGTTATGATTCACCTGCAGAAAGAACATTTTTCTCAATGTGGAGCACAGTATTATTTCCATGGTATTAGATAAAACTGCCTGTTTTAACAACTAGGAGCGGTTTGATTTTTCCCTCCAGGGGATACACCACACTCCCCTGGAGCCACAGTTATTGGAGTCCTCTGCATGCAGATCACCCTCCTTGAAAACTTTGCTGGAATCCTCCGCATGCAGCCATGTGGACTTAGGTGCTCAACTCTAGGGCATCATTTTTAAAATCTTGGCCTAATCATATCCGGCTAACTACCAGCTATTTAGCTACAAAACTTAGAGGAAATATTTAGCATAGAAAAAGAGAGTATTAACTATGTTACTTAGATGAAATTAAGAAAAAAATGTAGCAGAATATCAGGAAAATTTTCCAACAGCAGCAGAAGGCACAGGGAAGCAATGGAAGCTAAAGCATTGGGCATTAAACTACAATAGAGCAAACATACAAGTGAGCAAATCCAGCTTCAGCAGGAGTTTGGCCTAGAAGGATTTTGTCATCTTTAGGCCCTGTGATTCAAAAATCATGAGTCTCCCAGACACACTGTGAGAATTGAGAAATAGGCATCTGTCACACCTGACTTTTGCAATTTCTATACTTTTATGTTCTTAAGCATTAATATATACTCCTTTAAAATACTTGAAGTACATTTCTCCTAGAACACAAGATACATGGTTTCACTCTGCTGTTGCAACAAGAGATGAAGAAGGAGGATTTCTCCAAAAGAAACAGTCATGAAGACTGAATCCCTTTAACAGAACGATGATGTGATGTGAAGTGACTGCAAATTCCAGCAGCTTCTGGAACGGAGTCTATGCTATTCACTCAAGCATAGCTTTCCGGGGGGGGGGGAAAGAAGTGAAAATTGGATATGCTGTCATGTCTTGGTGGTAGAATACAAAAGTTGTTAGCCACAGTGTTTAAAACCCCCTTCAGGTGTGAAAACATTACCTCTTCACTGTCTTTGTACAACAGGGCAAAGCATATGGGAAATCCTAGCAATGTAAGCAATTAGCAGCACTTTGCCTGTATTCACTTCATTCTAGGTGCTAGATGAGCATCTCAGAGGCAGAGTATATCCACAGACTTTAAAAAGCCATAAAATAAAAATGTGTGATCATTAATTTAATTAAATAAAATTCTCTAATGCTACCTCAGCTATCATTTTGGGTATTTCACCATGCTTACCTACAGGGACTGACTCCTCTGTGGTTATAACTCTCTGATGGCACTGGAGCTTGCCATTTCATCGATACGAAGACTATATGCATACACATTGTATTGTCTTGTATTTTGCCTAAAGCTCTTCAAAAAAAAAATCCTACTTGAGTCTCCATGGCACAACCTTAGAAATAATCATTCATTTTTCAAAAGAGCTGGGCTTCTAGAAGAACTGTTTTAAAAAGCAAAAGTGGGAGGAGTTCCTTTGTGGTGCTGAAGTCTCCTAAATTATTCCTAGACAGAATGGATTAGTGAGGTAGCTAAGAATTCTGAGAATCTTCATGTATTCATTTCAGACCTGAGAGACACCACTCCATGACTGTGGTAATAAGTTTCCAGTAGCTACCTCCATGTAAAGAAATGTCAGATTGTGAAGAGCAAAGCATCAAATGAGGAATGTGGTTTTATAATAAAATAAAATTTGCAATGGAAAATGAGGGGAGGAGGGAGAATTAAAGGAAGCACTGAGACAAAATACCAAATGTTCCAGTGTTTTCCTTTTAGACTTTTCCCATTCCACCCACTACACCATACCGAATAATGGAAATCACTGATTTCAGATTGACCTTTAAAGTACTAAACTGTAGTCAAAAGATTCCTTCAAAATTCTGACATTGTAATAAGAAAATGCTTTGTTCAGTGAGATTTCTTTCTTTGTGAACAGACACTGTAGCTACTGAAATGCATAGTTAAGCCACTAGAGGTTTCTAAATGAAGAAAAACATATAATTATGTTTCCTCATAGGGAATGTTTAATTGGCCTTCAATTTGTGGTTAAAAAAAATACAACATACCAACAGCCACAAAAATGAGCATATTTATTCCTTCAGAATAAAGAGCCAGATCCTCAGCTAGTGTAAATCAGCAAAAATCCACTGTAAATCCACTGAAGTGAATAGTGCTACACTGATTTTCAATTGAGGATCCGGCACAATATGCCACAATAATGTAAGAACAGAAGATCTTCCATACCTGATCACACCCATTCATCCTCCAAATTTAATATCTTAGCTACAGCAGTGCCCATCAATTAATTATTGAGAGGAAGATGAACCTCCATCCCCATGCCAGTTGTTGGGAAATAAATCAATTTATGCCCTGAAGCATGAGATTTGAATATCCTCATTTTAGATTACAGCACTTTACAATTATCCAGAACTTTTGCTCATAACACAATAATAGAAACTTTCTAAAAAAATGAGGGGGAAAATGAGGGCAATTGGTCTACAGTAGGGATCAGTGATTTTTGGCATGCAACCCATTAAGGAAAGCCACTGGCGGGCCGGGACCGTTTGTTTACCTGCAGCATCTGAAGGTTCAGCTGAGCACAGCTCCCACTGGCCATGGTTCACCACTCTAGGCCAATGGGGTCTGCAAGAAGCAGTGGCCAGAACATCCCTCATCCCACACCACTTCCCGCAGCCTGCATCGGCCTGGAATAGCGAGCTGTGGCCAGTGGGAGCTGTGATCAGCTGAACCTGAAGACACTGCAAGAAAACAAACCATCCCATCCTGCCAGAGAATTTCCTTGATGGGCTGTGTACCAAAGGTAGCCGATCCCTGGTGTACAGCAAGATTTTAAGTGTGCATAATCTATGCCAGAAAATCTGATGACACCCAGGCCTGCCATTTTCCCTCATCAGTTGCACTAACTTTTTCTGCCTTAGGACACAATGGATTACAGCAATGCCATGCATATTTTGCTGCAGTTATGTACTTTAACTCAAATCTTACTAGTCCCCAAGAAACAAATATTTAATACTTGAATCACTAAACTAAATCTTGCTCTGTCAAGAGATTACTTTTAAATAAATTTGAAAGTATAGTCGTACAATTGACACAGATCGGTTCTTTCTCTTGTAGTGAGACCAGTATGCATTCATCTCTGGCCTGCCTCAAACGAGCTCCACAGAATTCTAAATGTAGCTGCTGATTTGGATTTGATTACTTTGAGTGAGATGAGGGGAGGGAAGGAGAAAGTGGATTTTTAATAGAATCTCAGCTAGACACATCGGAGGAGCTTGACTCTGTCAGTTTAAATGTACAAATCTACCCTTAGCAAAAGAACGTGTGCCAAGAGGATGAATGAAACCTGGTAAACATTATAGTTAATTTATTGCCTGAAACAACAACCCTTTTAATTGATTGACAAATGAACAGAAGCAAAGAATAAGAAAAGTAAATGAAAACACTGCAGGAATGGACAGCTCTGTAATTGGAAATTGAAAAGGTCACTAAATGTGGCTCAGTGTAATTTATTTGAATTGAATCATTATTTTCTGGAAATCTTTATTTGGAGCCTGAATATGGACAACACTAACTTTAATGCAACCCACTTTATTCTGACGACTATAAACATGAGTGGACACAGACAATGTGGAGCCAAACAGTGACCAGGCTACTACATAGTGGTCATAATAATGTGGAACCAGTGTGAGATCTTTCAACAAATGATATTTCTTTGGAGCACTGTATCCTTTAGTAATAAATAATAATGCATATAAGATACATTTTTCAAAATTGCCTAAGTGACTTAAAAGCCTGAGTCCCATTTTCAAAAGTTACTTAGGATTTTTCTACATGAACACTCAAGATTAGGCTTGATAAATGTATGGAGGTGATGGTATGATGGGATAATCTAATTTTGGCAATTAATTGATCTTTGCTTATTAGCCGTAAATATGCCAAATGGCCTGTGATGGGATGTTAGATGGGGCGGGATCTGAGTTACTACAGAGAATTCTTTCCTGGTTGTCTGGATGGTGAGCCTTGCCCACATACTCAGGGTTTAGCTGATCACCATATTTGGGGCTGGAAAGGAATTTTCCTCCATGACAGATTGATAGAGGTCCTGGGGGTGGGGAGGATTTGTCTTCCTCTGGAGCATGGGGCACGGGTCTCTTGCTGTAGGATTCTGTGCATCTTGCAGTCTTTAAACCATGATTTGAGGACTTCAATAGCTCAGACATAGGTTAGGGGTTTATTACAGGAGTGGGTGAGTGAGATTCTGTGGCCTGCGTTGTGCAGGAGGTCAGACTAGATGATCATAGTCATCCCTTCTGACCTTAAAGTCTATGGCTCTATGACTCTATTTAGTTTGCAGCAAGCTGGGGTGTGAATCTACCCCACACTAGACTAGCACACTCTAACAGTCCATGTGAACCCTGCTTATGCAGCACTAACAGTTGGTTAATGCACTTTAGCCCATTTCTGTTTCAAAGCTGGGTAGATCAAAGCACACTAATAAACAGAGTACATTAGAAGAGTCCACATAGACTGTGCATGACAGGCAAGCAGAGTAGATTCACAGTCCTGCTTGCCACAGATTAAATGTTTGTGTAGACAAGTCCTTCGACAGTTAGTTGTCTGAGTCCCATTGACTTTGAAAATGGAACTTAGATGCTTTAAAAATAATTTTTATAAATTCTTAGATGAAATAATCACCTTTCAAAGGAGGGTGGTAATATTCATGATTCAAAGATAAAGAAACTTAGGTACCATGCAGAGATTTGAAGATCACAAACTTACACTGGAATATAACCTAGATCTTTTGACTTCCAGTCCCTGCTTTACCCACCAACTAACACAACTTCAGTATCTCTTGAGCAGAACACTGTTTCACCACATGCACCATTACTTATATACAATTATGTAAATTAGAGATGTGAAAGGCCTATCACATCCTCCTGTCAATCTCCTCATCAAATGAAATTTTTTCTCTACTGCACATTTTCTAATGTTATGGCCAATCTAGTCTAACATACACCCTCTCATGAATTTTCCTCCAGATATTCAACCTATGTATAACCCAATTTGCAATCTTTTAGCCAATCTTCCGATAGTTAGGATAAGAGCTGGGCAGAGAATGGAAATTTGTTTCACAGAGAATTTTGAGATTTCAAAATTTATTTTCATTCTGATTTGAAATGAAACATGAACATTTTGAAATGCTTCATTAAAGATTTTCTTTTTTAAAAAAGAGGGTTTCAAATCAGAGAAAACAGTTCATTTTCATTTCGACTTTTTATTATAATATGTATTATAACAAAAATTGAAAATATCAAAACAAAAAGTCATTTTAAAAGGAAAAATTGAAATGTTTCATTCCAAAAATATTGAAACAATGTTTTGACCCTCTCTGAACTTTTTATATATATATATATATATATATTGCTTTTCTGCTATAACTAATTCCAGGAAAATCAACACCATTTTTAAAATGTCTTGGTTTTGATAGAACAGTATTTTCCCTGGAAAACTGTTCTGTCAAAATTTTTCTGAGCAGCTCTATTTAGGATAAGGAACTGAAATCAAGCCAAGTAACAGACTTCCTGGCACACAAAACTAAGTACTTAATTACAAATGCAGATAACTTGAAAGACCACTTGGTACAATTGTGAAAATTGAATCAGATAAAAACCCCATCCATTTGTGAAAGATCCATTCAGATATTTATGAAAAGCAAACAGAAATTCTTTAAAATCATAATCAGTTCTTGGTTAGTTCACACACAGGAAAAATGTCAAATTCATAGGCTATATTGTGCAGAATATATAGTTAGCCCAGTTCCACCCAGAATGCACCAGAGGATAAACTTGTACAGTGGAGGCAGCCTCTATGCCATCTTCTCTAATCCCACTATTTAGTAGCAAGAAACAGAGCACAATATAGAAACAGCTGCACCTAGTGGCAGGAGTCACCAAAAGAGCAGAAGTGTATGCAGATACAATGTCCTTGCCAATAGTAAGGAAGCCATGCCGCTTTCTTCTAGGAACAGTGCTGTTCCTCATCAGTTTTGTTGCTTTTCTGTAGTTAGTCAGTATCTTCCTAATAATAAAGTGTACACCTATGTGAAAGCAACACTCTATTTGTGGTCATACCACAGCAGTAGTGGGGACTTACCGTTCTACTCCAGTGTGATGTTTCTGTGTAACAGATCAAAACTGCATTATTTTTGCTGCTGTACTGCATCAAAACTGTTTCCTAACTTGCCATCCCTTATTAGCACTAAGACTTCTTTCGACATTTCTCCTTCCCAAGTTCCTCCTCTTTTGGATTTTGAATTATCTTCTCCAATGTATTTTTCCATAATGTTTCCAAGTTATAATCAATCATGCATGCTCTCACTGCTTTGCGACAGCTCCAACAATGCTCTAAATTTCTCTCAACTGGCCAGCTGCGGTGACTTCATGGCTATTGTGTGTCAATAGCAGTGCAAAGCTTCTAGAGCCAATCGGAGGATCTGGCCCTTGAAGTCCATCTGTATTAGTTCTCTATATTCAACTATATTTGCAACTCCTCACAGTTGACTAATATCTGCAGATGTATTTAGCAGGATACTTATTCCCTTTTTAGATCCTCATGAAGATGTAAAATAAGACCAATCCTAACTTCATTCCTTCATTATGCTGTCGAATATGTTCGAACAGCGTGATACATTGCTGTCTTGATACATTGTTTATAGTCCCGCGGTCAATTTTCAGTCCCTTTGGTAGTGCTCCTAACCAAGCTGATATAACTATTGAAAACAATATTTGCAAGAACATGGACTCATGTGCTTTATAAACACTATAATGCACAACATATACCACCTTCTTTGTAGTTACTAAGGCACAGATCCTGCAAAGACTTATGCATACGGTTAACTTTATGCACTGCAAGAAGTTCCATGGACTTTCCTGGAATTGCTCAGTGTGGAAAGCTAAGCACATGCATAACTCCATGCAGGAATGGGACCTAGGAACAGATTTTTAATAGTATGTACATGCCTAAAGATGCAGATCAGTGCCCTAATGGGATTTTCAAAAATGCTTCAGCACCTAAACCTCATTGAAATCAATGGGAGTTGAGCACCTAAGTCTCATTTAAATCAATCAGAGATAGGAGCCTGGGTACTTCTGAAAATCACATGATGTGCCTATCTGCATCTTTAGGCATGTACATAACATTAAAAATCTGACCCTATGTTTCCGATTATTTTTAAAAGCTGTTCAGTTTTGTTGTCATGTTAATTATGGCTCCAATGTCCTCTTCACTTCCACACCCCTTATATTTGTTCCTTAATTTTAGAGTGGTAGAAGCTAGCCTTATGAAATGGTAATTGGCAATAATTCCCTTAATACTCTAGGATACATAGCACCTGGACTGCATTTTGTATGCGTACTGAAATTGTTCTATTCCCTAACCTCCTCTTTACCAACAAATATTGTACAAGGTCTTCCTTGTCTCCTAATTGCCCAAACTTCTTTTCTTTATTTTTCTAGATTTTCAGAAGTTCTTTAACTCAGCTGTTTTTGAGTCATTAATGTATACCATTAATATACTTCACTTCATTTATAAATTGACTCTAATCTTCTTTTACCTCTGACATATACATAAAACCCCTTTAAATTGACATTAACTCCTACTTTCTTGATGACTTTACATTTTCCCTACAAACATTAATTGACTGTATATTCTTCTTAAGTTAATGCACTGCTTTTCAATTTCTCTTTTGCTTTTCCCTCTTTTATGCAGACCTTTCAACAATCCCTTGTGAAGTCATATTTTTTCCTTCCGTTCTCCACCATTGTGACCACAGCAAAACTTAGAATACAGTTGTTATACATGTTTACTACTGCCCACAAGTGTATAGAATCAGAAAACTAAATTGTTTTAGACCTTTCATTGGTAAGAAATTATGGAGTCTCTTTGAGTTTAAGTGTTACAATGTTTGAAGTAAGAATCAGAGCTGGGTGAACATCTGAATTTTTTATTTACTGGCAATTCCAAAATAAAAATGGGGAAGTGTCAAGCCAAAACTGAGCATTCTGATTTTTTTTCTCAGTAAATCAAAAAGAACTGATTGAAATTCTGCTACTGCAAATTCAGTTGTTTCAGTGCTAGCTAGAGAGGGACCCACTTCTCTTAGACCACCAGTTAGGGTACTCACCTGCGATGGTGGAGACCAGCGTTCCATTTGCACATAGAACTGGGTTCCCCCCAAAAAATCATAATTTATTTTTAAACTCTTCAGCAAATTCATACCAAAGTCATTAAAGTTTTGGGTCAACTGAAACAGCATTTTTTGCCATATATAGTATTTATAAAAAAATAAAAAATTGCTCAGCTCTAGTAGGAGTGTCTGAAATCTATCCTCATCCTTGCTTTGAAGTCCCATGTAGTCATTCTGTGTAGCATTGTGGTGGCCATGACATTTCCAGATGGTCACTAACTTATCATAACAATTATTTTTAAAATTTTATTTGTGACAACATAACGCTGGCCTCTATTGCACTTTTTATTACTGTTGTATAGTTTTAGTGCTCTATAATCCTTAAGTGTCTAAGATACCATATATTTTTAATATTTTCCTGCTTCATCAAATTTAACAAAAACACATAACTAACACCATATTTTCCCCAGCCTCATTTTAAATGTATTATTATTAAATATTTACTATATTTACTTTGTAATAGCACTCAAATGTTCCTATCAAGATTAGTTCCCCATTGTGTTAGGTGCTGTGCAAACTCAAAAGTGTAGCATGTTCCTTACTCAGAAAACTTGTGGTTTTTATTTAATAGAGAACTGATTCTTTTATGAAACATTCTTCTGTCTTTTAAATAGAAAATACATTAATTTAATGTAAAATTTATGTTAACTTAAAAATGTCTCGTTTTTTCATGAATATTGGAAATTATGTAATACTTGTTATAAGGAGCAGTATGGCTCTATGCTCAAGATAGCACCATACCTGATATGCCATATAAATGCTAACTACTGTTATTACTTTGTGCTTTGAACATGGACAGCAGTACGTAACATTGCACAGTCTGCAAAATGAGAGCTGAACTACAAACAGCTTTTAAAAAAGTGGTTATTCCTATGCATTGTTAATGGAAAAACAGACCATGAACAGAAGATTGCAATCAGAAGGAAGAATAAGTGAATGTATTTCTAAAGGACTTCATACATTATGTATCCTATATTATAGAACTTAGATGCAAAACAATGGAATAAAATAAGTTACCTAAAAACATATGCACAAGAGAAAATTCTAATCCTTATGCATATTCCATTATGCTCACTAAGCTTGCTCTATCTCCCAGTAACTTACTGAGATGGGAATCAAAATGTGAAAGTCCATAATGGAAATTCGCAAGGAAGCATAAAAATTCTAGGCACTGTAAAATTAATAGAATCAATAGACAACTTGATGTAATCTAAACATAAAGTTCCCCTGTTTTGCTTTCAGAGTTAGAAGGAATGAAAAATAACAGCAAACTATTTATCAGTTATTAGGTCTGTCAGAGTTCCTTTTCTTCTCCAGAAGTACTGCAGAAATTAGCATGACTAGAACAATAATGGCGTCTATAAAGAAGCAGAGAGAGAGAGAGAGAGCAAAGAATGGCGAAAGAGAATAATAGGAGGATGACTCCACTTCCAAACTTCTCAGAATGTTCCAAGGGGAAAAAAAAATCACACAAATATTCAATTTAAGATGTATACTGTGGGGAGGAAGGGAAGGACACAGACTAGAAAGAAGAGCGAGACTCTGAAAAATTCAGTGAGTAATTTTCTGGTAAATGCCATCTTCTTCTTCTTCTACATGTCTGTAGAACCATTATACCAAGGAGACATGCAAGCAGTAGCCCAGATCTGAGCTAGGACCGTTCCTGAGAAGCAGCCTGGAACAGTTTTATTGTAATTGGCTTTTGCAGAGAACTTGAGGCTCATTGGGGAGCTGTTCATAAATATATGAGATGAACACCAAGTAGCTGTAGGAAAACAATAAGGCCCAAAAGAAGGCACCTCAACCCACATCCAAGATCCAAAGACCCAAGGAAAGAGTTTTGGGAGCTTGGCATGAATCTGAAGATCCACCAGTCTTCCAGGTCCCATTCAAGGCAGAGAGAGACTTTTTGAAAGCCACATGCCCCAAGACTAAGAGAAACATTAATAAATAAAAACACCAATGAAGACTAGGACATGGAGGTTGCTCTCATTGCCTCCAAGTGTTTGTCTTTAGAGCCCCAAATGATTTCCAGAGCTAAAAGCCATTCTATGTGCCCTCTGTGCATCCATGGGGCTTTGTCAGGGAGCACAAATCTGCCCCAGTCAGGCAATGCCCAAACAGTAGTCTCTCTGAACCACTAAGGGGACATCAGAAATCTTAGAGCCACTTTCATGCACTAGATGCCATGACTTTTTACATGACGAGAAACACACGAGTTTTTAAGTGATGAGTTTGTTCATTTATTTTGAAGAGACAACGAAAAAGTATAAGAGTACTTAAATTATGCTATCCTATATTAAGGATCATCCATTTCCAGAAACATTGCCATCATCTCCTGGGAAGTGAAGAATAACAATTCCTTGGAGCAGGTCTCCAGTGCTGCGGTGTGGTCTTTACACCCAGAGTTTTCCTAGATCTTGTACAGTAGACATTTTTGCATCTGTGGATGCAGCTTTTGGCAGAACATTTCTCGAAAGATAATTCTGCCCTGCTGTCAGTAAGAGAATCCTTAACAGATACCATCAAGTTAAAGAATAACCTTGTTCATTTCAATAGACATTTTTCCATCTAAAATACTGCTTTGTCAAAGGCCAGAGTCTGGATTTTTTTTCGCTACAGGAAAGGCCTGTGGATTCTCTGACTGCACTCAGATGTAGACAGATATTTTATATTTATTCATGCCAAACAAACTTAGTTGTGCTACATTTTCAGCAAACAAAGAGGAGGAGTGTCTCCCGGGTATTTATCTGGAGTCCTATAGTAGAAGTACTAGTATGTCCAATTAAATTCTCTCAAAATACCAATAAATAGCCAGCAAAATCACTGAGTCTCAAATCCACTGTAATCTTTCTTACCAGATAATCACACAACATATAACAAAATGTGCAAAACAGCCAGCACCAACTTGTTAGAAACCCCTGACCTGCATCCCTCCATCACCAGCAAAAAAGAAAGGAAAAAAAAAATCACCCAGAGTAGTTATCTCAAATGAAGAGGCTAACAAATGTGACTACTGAAGTCAATAGGAATTTTGCCACTGACTTGAATTAGCAGGAAAGTCATCCAGAAACACAAGTCTTCCCTGCTGCCCCGTACTCACAAGCACATCTCCAAACACCTTCATTCTACAGGTTCAGGTTCACTGATTTATACATATATACACGTGTGCGCATGCACATGTGCGTCTGTATTTCTTCTAACATTTATAGATTGAAAACAGTTCTCCTGTCTCTGATGCTTAACCTCAGTGATCATTTTGGGGAAGTAAGCACTATCATCTAAGTAAAGGTTTGTGTTTCAAACCCTAACACCTTGGGGATTTTTTTTTTACTTCCTCTGAAATATCAGAGGTTGTCCACAGCTAAATAAGGGATACCAGATAGTGTGGACCAACACTCTGCATTCTCTTTATAGATGCCTGGCTGATGTGTTTTGCTCACATGCTCAGAGTTATACTGATTGCCAAATCTAGCATTGGGAATAGAGCTGGTTGGAAATTTTCCAACAAAACTCTGCTCTGACTCTGTTTTTTTTCCAGAAAATCCCAGTTTGGTGAGCCCAAAATATCTAGTAAAGTGGGCTGAGGTTTGATGAACTTTCAACGAACCACAGGCAGGGCTCTCTTGGAGCCTTTCCTGGAGAGACCAGACAGACCCTGTCTGTCAGGCTGTTGGGAATTTTGGATTTCCAGGGTCTACAGTTTTGGGGCAGAATTGGCATGCTCAAGTCAGGACTCTAGGGTGATCAGATGTCCTGATTTTATAGGGACAATTTTGGGGTCTTTTTGTTATATAGGCACCTATTACCCTCCACCCCCATCCCGATTTTTCACATTTGCTGTCTGGTCACCCTAAGGCCTCTCTGAACTTCCAGGCTTCCTGGGGAAAACCCTGGTTTAAGCCAGGGCTCTTAGGGCTTCCAAGCTCTCTTCTATTGAGGCAGGATCCTGTAGGACCAGGAATGGGCTTCCAGAAGCTGCAGGTCTGGTCAAACCTGAATTGGACTGCCCCTGTAATACTGAGTTTTGGTCAGCTCTAACTGGGAAGAAATTTTCCCCCAAATCAGATGGGCAGGAAACTTGGAGGTGGAAGCGGGGTTTGCCTTCCTCTGTAGCATGGGCATGGGCCATCTGCTGGGATCATCTGGGCTAATCTCTTCTAATCAGTTCCCTACCATTGTAGGGGGCTTGGGCATTGGGGGCACCTTGGCCTTCCTGTTCTTTTGCCTGTGACTCACAGTTCAGTTTCCTGAGGATTGAAATGCTTTAGTCTGACTAAAGTCTTTTGACTTAATATAGAAATATCAGGAGAAAATTCAACTGTTTATGATATTCAGGGGTCAGACTAAACGATCCCTCGTGAAACTATGAAACATATAATCCTCTTATTTTTCCTAAGCCTTCTTCAGTGCCTTTTCTCTTCCTCTCCAACTTTTCTCTTCATGGGAGCCTCTCCCACTTCTTCCCAATGAAGTAAGTATCTCTCTGTCATCAGTTTCCCACACCACCATACTGTGACTGTTTTCCCCTGAGAGCATGAGACTCCTTCCATGGTGTGTCTTCACAATTCAATAGAGACTTGAACCTGATTTGAAACAGGAAGTCTTGTTGGTGGGTTGCCACTAGGCGCACAGCCCACGTGGTCCACCTCGGCTCTGAAATGAGATTCCCAAAGAAGAGACAAGAGACAGACGGCAAGAGGAGAACAGAAGAGAGCTAATGGCAGTGGTAATGGCTGTAGTCACCAGAGATGCATTGGGTTATAACACTGCTAAATGCAGATAGCTTGGCTGTGTCAGCCCCAAATAAAGTCATTGGGACTATTCATATGCTTAGACATGTTTTAGAACCTGGCTGAATTGGGAAGTTGGGGAGAGGGTGTGCATAGTGCTTTTTCTAGCCACAAGCTTGAACTTAACACATTTCACATGTAGAAAGTGGAATCATTTTTTCCCTTGAAAGCAAAGACCCAATCTACAGTTAAGACCTTATTTGACTTTTCTCAACTATGACAGTATATCTATAGTTACAGGACATACAACAAAACTTAATGGTATGCAATGCATAATGTAGTTGGTATGGCTCATATTGTGCATTACCATTATTGTACATTATCAATGGCTTTGACTCTAATTCTTCTTAATTTGGGCAGTTAGCTTTTAATTGACGTTATGTTAGTATAATGTCAAGGTAATTTAAACATTAAAAGTACGTAAAATAAAATAAAATAACTTGAGACTACTCTCACTAAAAAGTTCTGAAAAGGATAATAAAGATAATTGAACATTGTGATTTTTCCATTACTAATGCCTTCAAAGCCATCACCTTATTAATATTTATGAAAGCCACTAAAAGTGTCTTTTTGTCACATAGAAATGCAGATGGGTAGGTGACATCTAACAGCTGACATACTTTACTGGAATATGGTATTGTTTTAGAATAACAATGGATGTATCCAGTCCTATGTGACACTAGACAAGTCATTGACCCTCCCTGTGACCCAGAGATTGTCCATCTGTAAAACTCCTATCTACCTTTAAAAATAGTTTAAATTGAAAGGACAAAGTATTGATATTACATAGAGGAAGACTGGGATATCAGTATAATGGATTATGAGTATGATGCTATTGGTCTCTCAAGTCCTCATTTCAATGTCACTACCAACAAAAAATCCAAGAGTAGAGGAACAATACAATCTCAAATGGAGGACACCTTTAAGGTGACAACAGAATCCACTTCCCAGAAGACAGCAAGCCAAATTCAAAGATAGAGAGAAATCCTGGCCTAAGTGAAACTATTGGGAGATCTGCCATTGATTTAAATGCACTAAGAATTTCACCCATAATGTGTAAATTAAGCATTTTGACCACATGTACTCATTAGTGTCTGAGAGACTCTAAACTAGAATATTAACCAAAGATATGGAAGAATGTGGGACATTATGTAAATTTAAGTAGGGTAGGCAGCTCCCTCCTTATAGACTCACTGGCCCATATTTAGCAGTGATATATAAGAAGCCATTGTAAACTACATGCTAGGTGAGAGTCTAAATGAGTCTAGATAAGTGTTACTCTAGGGGAATTCTGCACCAAAAAAATAAAAAAGAAATCTGCACACAATATGTTAAAATTCTGCAAAGTTCTGCATATTTTATTTGATAAAATAACACAATATAATCACTCTGTTTTCAATTATTCAGTACTTTATTTAAACTACAATACAATGGATAGAAAATGCAACTGGGGATCATTGGAGGAAATCCCCAATCCCTCTTGACTAATAGTAAAGATTTGACCCTTTATTTCTAGTTATTAAACAACAAATATATGCAGCCATATGCTCAATGTTACACCATAACAATTGAAGTGCAAGTGAAGCCTAGGGAATAATCTCACAATTTATATTGCCCCCATGACACACACCTCCCAGCAGTGATTTACATCTCTACTGGCTGCTCCAGGCACCCGAACCAACCTGTCTGTGCTGCTGGGGAGGGACGCAGGACTACTCTTGCAGCTTCCTTTTGCTTTCCCATCGAAAATCATTTTTCTGCTGGGAAGGAAAGAAATCCGTGGGGGATATGAATTCTGCACACATGCAGTGATGCAAAATTCCCCAGGAGTAGAATGTGTAGAGAAGGTCTAAATTGGCACTAGAAGAAGGTTTACATTAAAACAATTTAGACTTCCTCTGGACTCATTTAGTTTCATCTCTGCAATAAACAAATGATGGTCCCTACTCTTTCCTAAAAAGTCGATTAAGGGTGGTTATGTTAATTCTCTCCCTCTGACCCCCAAATAAAAATAAGGAGAGAAGATATTCTATGAATAATTTATATGCAAGGCTTTGATATCTATATCTAACACTATCAGTAAGCTGTGAGCAGGCAAATCCCCACAGCTTCTAGTTTTCAGCCTAGCACAACAACTAATATTTAGAATTTATATTCAGCTAAGTCTTCTAAGTGCTGCATAAACACTGCCTAATTAATCTTTACAACACCTCTGTGAGGTAAGTAAATAAGTACTATATCACTGGAAAAGTGGAATGTGAGTTCTAGAACACTTCAAAAGATTTCAAGTAATGATACATCTATAAACATGTATCTATAGTGTACTGTCATGATTAAATAAATGCATCTTTGCTTAGCAGTACAGAGATCTGGATGAAATCATTATCCTTATTTAAGGTGGTGAAGAAATACAAGTATTTTTGAAACTCCCTGTTCAAGTAAGATAAGGCAAAAAGCTGTTAATCACCATTGTCAACTTTCAAGTATTGGACTTCTAAATGGAAAGTTATTTATGTTTAGGAAAGTAATGACATTTAAATACAAATTCCTTAAATTTAAATATGTCTTAATGCACAAGACATTTTTGCTGATAATAAACTCTACATCATATTAACTGCCGATAAAAGGAAAATGAGTCCTAATGGGTAAAATTTTCAAAAGTGCCTAAGTGACACAGGATCCTGACACCCACTGACTTTTAGTGAGTCAGAGGTTTCTAAGTCATGTTTGAAATAGAAGAAAAATCTATACTACACTATTAAGTCCATATACAGCCACCACAGTAATTGAATCAGTTTTACATGTCCACACTATGCTGTTTGTGTTGGCAATGCGTGTACTCACCAGATGAACTTACACTGATTTAACTGCCAGTGTGAGGCAATGTGGAACAGATTCTGAAAAGCAGTATGATAGGGTGGGTGGGGGTTCTGTCCAGGGTAGGGTGAATTCAAACCATCCTTTACTTTGAGGCAATAAGACCTAAGGACAAAAGCTGATAGGGATACCCTGGGCCACAGGGCAGCAAGGACTAGTGGCCAGAGTGAATGGGTTACCCTGATTCCCGGGGTGGCAAAGCCTAGTAGCTGGAGTCTACAGGGTGGCCCAGATTCCCAGGGCAGTAAGTCCTAGTAGCCGGAATCAATAAGATGGGCCTGATTCGGAGAGCAGTAGGGTCTAGTGGCCAGAGTCAATAGGATGGTTGGCTGAAACCAGAAGGCGGGTGGCAGCCGGGATAGTGGGACCTGGACCTTTGCTGCTCCACTGGGTCCCAGCCCAGGGCCCTGATAGCTGCAAGTGCATTCACCATTGAGTCAGCAGGGATCCAGTCACAACATGCTAACTACGCTTGGGACTATAGCTAGTCCCACCCCTGAGCTACTTCCTACCATGACTCCTGCATCCATGGTCTGGGTGGTTTCCAGGTTTCTCTGCCTGGGCTGTTCCTGCTGGCTCCAAAGTCCATGGGGTATCTGTAGGTAGTGGGGTCTTGGCACCTCTGGCTTACACGGTTGGGGTCTGCAGCAGCTCTGAGGTTGGAGCCTGCAATAAACATCCTGCCACTCTGGCAATCAGCCCAGGCTGATCTGATCTGCTCGCTCTTATATTGATACTGTACTTGGGGCATGCCTAGTAGGGCCGTGGAGGTGGGGCTTCCTTCAGCCCACAAGGAGGGGTTTACCCTTTGCTGATCAGTGCAGGGTGAATTCACACCATCACAGGCAGCAACAGTCAATGTAAGCAATGTGGTGTCTACACTAACATTGTGTTGACTAACTGCATTGTCTTAAGCGCTACATCTCTCATGGAGACAGAGTTATGAAGTCAGTGTAGCGGATGAATTATTTTGGTGGGAGTCACATTTTAGTGTAGATGCTTACAGAGTTAGGTTGGCGTAAGTAGAATAGATCAGGTCGTAGGCTCTTAAGACACAGAGGTGCTTTTGAAAAAAAAAATTCAATTAGCACTGCTGAAGTGTGTCAGGTGGGAGAATTCTCATCTACCCCATTCAGAATAGGTCTATAATCTTTGCCATTAACAAAACAAAAAACAAAAAAAAAGGGTGTGTTTAATGACTCTCCATGGGCAGCTGCGTCAATCAGGTCAACATGCCATGTCCTTACTTCTCCATAGCTGAATTACCAGGTCATTAGCCATATGTGCTAGACAGTAAGGTAAATTTGTGGCCCGAGGATATCTTTGTAATCTACTTGAGAGTCTTGCCCTTCTGGTATCTGGCATTACTGATCTAAATTGACAGATCAGTCAGGTTACAGAAACATATTCTTGTATGGGTCCATCCAGCAGTGAAACTGAGTACTTCATTGTCTTTGCAGAACTGCTCTGCTCTCTTTAGCTAAGGTCAGGCCCACTGGGAATCGGAGGAAAAGACTGATCAATTCTTCCATTTTGGCCACAATGGCTGCTGCAGTTGAATCCATTAAGGAAGAAATTCAGACTGGTAGGCAGAGGCAAGATAATAAATATGTGTCTTTATGTCAAATTGAATTATATTAAAAGTGACATGGTAAATAGAAGTGGCTGGTGCTATCACGCTGTGCTGTAAAGGTGTTTTATGTAATAGCTTTTACCGTGTTCTCTAAACTAAAAATAAATAAAAACCTTAACTTTAAAAACTAGGGCGATCGTTTATTTCTTCTGTGTTTTTGAAGAACCAGTCAAATTAACATGTATACTAAGCACAAGGTATCGGACTTTAAATAACTGAAAAATCCATACTTGTCTTATAATATGATTACATGATCTGAAGTATTCCCTCCTTATATTTATTCATAATTGTCTTTTAATGTTATTTTACTAAATACTTAAAATGTATTATACACATGAACAATCCACTTTTGTACTAAGCTTGTCTTGCGATTCTTTCCGCCAAAGTGAAACTTGTTAATTTCAAATGTGATTTTCCATGTGCAGAGAGATTCCCTCTGGAACTATAGCGGGAGGTAAAATAAACACAGTAATATCATGTCAAGAAGATCAAACTTCTCTATCCAAAGTACAACACTCATGTGAGTGTTACTTGGGCAGGTAAAAGAGTTAGGACTGAAACGAAATTTAACCACCACAGGTTTACCCATATGGAATGAACTGTTTTAAGGGAATTATGTGATCAACTGTCACTGCAGCAAAAATATTGCTCTGTTCTACATGGCTGTGTTTGCAGCTGCTGGTGCTGCTTCATTTATAACACTCTGTAACATCCTATAACATTTATTTATGATACGACCTGCTACTGTCTGTTGGAGAGATGACACTGGAGTCTACTGCTCTGATCGATTATAATTATTGCTGTCTACTACCTTATTTAATGGTGGTGGTGGGGAATCAACAAGCTGTATTGTCTCTTTGAAAAGTTAGCAATGTGCTACTTGTAACAATGGCTTTTTTTCCCCTCAACTTACCAAGTTTCAGCCTTAAACCGTAGAAAAATCGAACTAAAAATCTGTAAATGAGCTATACTCTGAAAGTCTCCAATATGCAGGACCCCCACTGACCCAGGGATTTTAGCCCAAATTATTTCATAAATACTCCTCTGTTTAGACTACTGTGATGCAAGAAAATAAGAATTGTACTAATGAGACATCACTGTGAGAGCTATACAATGGATTATTATTTTAGTATACATAATTGTTCTGTATAAACATATCTTGGTTCACTTTGGCATACAGGCCTAAGTTAGGCAGGTATCATTATTTATACATTTACCAGTGCTAAGAGATTGAATTCTTTTTAGTATCAGCAAAGTCAAACTAGACAAACAAGTCTGTGAACTGACTGAGTTCTCAGGGAACTGACCCCAGCTACCTTGTGAATGTTTATTAGCGATTACAAAGTCCACCAAGAAAATGTGAACTTGTGGTGTCTAAAGGGATCAGGAGATGCATGTAGATGTGGTGAGAGAAATAATTAGCCTGACGCCTTTCTTAGCATGCTGCTCTCCAAATAACCAGTGTTATCTATAAATTAATGTGCAAGTATAAACATTCCTGCTGATAGGATTTCAGCAATTATAAAGCAAAAAAGACCAAGAATTCAGTCATGTCTGGGAAATGCAACAGAACTAAGGAACAATGTATATAACACTTTCTATCCATTATTACTGTTGCCCCTTAAAAAACCATTTAACAATGCAGTGATCCAAAATCTCTATGAGATGTAATTTTAATGTTTGCAAAAAATCTGAAGAATGACATTTAGAACATCCTATACATTTATTTCACCAGATGAAAATCTTATTTTTTGCCTTGTTTTGCATAATTCAAACTGTTTTTCTTTATACATTTGCTATATAAGATCCATTTTTTGCTGCTAGCCGAAAATTAAAATGGTGTGTGTGTGTACGCAATGTCCAAGGTTAATGGGACAAATATTTTTCTTTGACCTCCTAGTAAAAAAATAGAGATGGATACAGTAATCCACTTAAAACATAGACCCAGAGGAATAAACATGGCATTATTCAGTCTGCAAACCATAACTTTACTGCTTTTTCAGTAGTAGAATGTTAATGTGCTCTGTGCAGAAGGTTGTTCTCTAGTTATCATTCAAAGTTTCCTGTTTAGCTGTAGTGAGCCATTGCAGTAAGCTACTATATTGTAATACAGATTGAAGCCATTTACCACTAGGTGAACTGAAATGCTTTGGTTTCAGTGCCATTTAATGTATAATGCAAACAGAATTTGGGGTCCCTTGGACTGAGATGCGAGGTTTCGTGGAGAGTAAGACATGATAAGTCTTCTCCTTACATACCTTTTTTCTCAACATCCTTCCACCACCACGGGTCATCCACAGCCACACTATCTTCTTTTTGTTTTTTTTGTTTTTTGTATTTTTAGTTCTGGTTATATCTGGAGTCTGCAGGTGGAAGGATAGACAGGAGAAAACCTATGTACAAAATTGAGCAATTTAATTCAATATTTCTGGAATTCAAAAAAGCTTTAAATTTTCAGCACAGGTTGAGGATTTTTTTTGGGGGGGAGGAGGTTTTTTTTGTCTGTCTGGGGGCACACACTGACTCCATAAAGCTCTTATTTTATGGCATCTAGTTCCTCCGTCAGCTAGCAAAATGTGAAGACTTTTCCTTGCTAGTGATTACAACATAACAAAAGGAACTCATTCTTGGTATATAGTCAAGTCTCTAGTCTTGGACCAAACAGGATGTGGTAGAGAGCACAGAGAAGTTGCTAGTCCCATAAAAAACGGGTTACTTACCTGTAACTGTTGTTCTTCGAGATGTATTGCTCATATCCATTCCAGTCAGGTGTGCATGCACCACGTGCACGGCTGCTGGAAGATTTTTCCCTTAGCAACAGGCTGGGTTTGCTAGGGAGCCCCCTGGAGTGGTGCCGTTATGGTGCCGCATATATATCCCTGCCGACCCGCCCCCCGCCCCCCCCCGGTTCCTTCTTGCCAGCTGATCCGACAGTGGGGAAGGAGGGAGGGTTTGGAATGGATATGAGCAACACATCTCGAAGAACAACAGTTACAGGTAAGTAACGCGTTTTTCTTCTTCGAGTGCTTGCTCATATGCATTCCAGTTAGGTGACTGCTAGCCTTACCTAGGCGGAGGGGTCAGATCAACCAACCGCTGAGTGGAGGACCGCCGAGCCAAACGCTGTGTCATCTCTGGATTGCTGGACAATCGCGTAGTGTGCGGTGAAGGTATGGATTGAGGACCAGGTGGCTGCCCTGCAGATGTCCGGGATCGGAACCCGTTCCTGGAAGGCTGCCGAGGAAGCTTGTGCCCTCGTGGAGTGCGCAGTTATCTGCTCTGTGGATTTCCCTGCTAACTCATAGCAGGTATGGATACAAGCAGTTATGCAGGAGGAGAGGCGCTGTGCTGAGATCGTCTGTCCTTTCATCTGATCTGCTACGGCAACGAAGAGTTGTGTTGACTTCCTAAAGGGCTCTGTCCGCTCTAAATAAAATGCAAGAGCTCTGCGAACATCGAGCGTGTGCAATTGTTGTTCTTTATGAGAGGTGTGGGGTTTACGGTAAAAGACTGGGAGAAAAATGTCCTGGTTCATGTGGAAAGGGGACACCACCTTAGGGAGGAAAGTGGGATGTGGGCGCAGCTGCACCTTATCCTTGTGGAAAACTGTATAGGGGGGTTCCGATGTGAGAGCTCGGATTTCAGAGACTCTACAGGCCGAGGTGATAGCTACGAGGAAGGCCACTTTCCAAGAGAGGTATAACAAGGAGCAAGTGGCGAGGGGCTTGAACGGGGGCAACATGAGATGGGAGAGGACCAGGTTGAGGTCCCACGGGGGGACTGGGTGTTTAACCTGCAGGTACAATCGGTCCAGTCCATTGAGGAACCTATAGACCATGGGGTTAGAAAAGACCGACTAGTCGGTAGTTCCCAGGTGGAAAACTGAGATGGCTGCTAAATGGACTCGGATGGAGGAAATGGAGAGGCCTTGCTGCTTGAGGGAGAGAAGATAGTCGAAGATGGCAGGTTTACTGGCCTCTTCTGGAACAATGTTGCTCTGTTCTCACCACCGGGAGAAATGGGCCCACTTAGCACAGTAGGTGGCTTGCGTAGACGGCTTTCTGCTACCCAAGAGCACATTTTGCACCTCCGCTGAGCACAGGAGCTCCGAACCCCTTAGCCACGCAGAAGCTATGCCGACAGGTGCAGGGACGGCAGGTCCGGGTGGAGTAGGAGGCCGTGGTCCTGTGATATGAGGTCCGGCCAAAGCAGCAGGGGGACGGGCGGTACCACCGATAGCTGGAAAAGGGACACGTACCAGCACTGCCTGGGCCACGCCGGAGCTATGAGGATGATGTGCGACTTCTTTCGCATCGCTTTGATGAGCACCTTGTGCAGCAGCGGGATCGGGGGAAAAGCATGGAGGAGTTGACCTGTCCATGGGAGGAGAAAGGCGTCCGTCAGGGAGCCCGTGGAGCTGCCCTGGAAGAAGCAAAACTGGAGGCACTTCCTGTTCTGGCGAGTGGCGAAGAGGTTGATCTGGGGAAACCCCCACCTTAGGAAGATCGACTGAATGACATCCGGGTGAATGGACCACTCGTGGGAGAGGAACGACCTGCTGAGGTGGTCCACCAGCGTGTTGTAAACACCCAGGAGGAACAAGGCCACGGGGTGAATTGAGTGGGCTATATAGAATTCACACAGTAGAATTGCTTCCTTGCAGCGTGGGGGTCGAGCGGGGTCCCCCTTGCTTGTTGATGTAAAAGAGAGCTGTGGTGTTGTCCATTAGCACTGCAACACATTGGCCCGATAATGTGTTCTTGAAGGCCTGGCATGCGAGGCGGATCGCCAGCAGTTCCTGGACATTGATGTGCAGACAAAGGTCGGCCGCTGACCACCGACCTTGGGTCCTCAGATGTCCGAGATGGGCTCCCCACCCCAGATCTGATGCATCCATAACCAGGGACATTGTTGGCTGGGGCGGGAGAAAGGGGATGCCCTCGCTAACAAGCGCTTGATTTGTCCACGAGGCGAGGGCATCGAGGGTCGATTTTGGGATGGCTTTATGGCTATATGAAAGTAAGTGTCCTTCATATCGAGGGCAGCGTACCAGTCCCCTGGATCCAATGAAGGAATGATGGTACCCAAGGAGAGCATGCGGAACTTGGATTTGACCAGGTGTTTGTTGAGTCCACGCAGGTCCAGGATGGGCTGGAGACCCCCTTTCGCCTTGGGTATGAGGAAATAGCGGGAATAGAACCCCCCTTCCCTTGAACTGCTCTGGGACAGGCTCAACGGCCCCCAGAGACAGGAGCGATTGAATCTCCTGAACCAGGAGTTGCTCGTGAGCAGGGTCCCTGAAGAGGAACGGGGAGGGTGGGCGGGGGAGGAAAACTGCAGTGAGTATCCCACTGCCACTGTGCGCAGGACCCACTGGTCTGAGGTGATGGCGGACCAGGCACGGAGCAAGTGGGATAACCGGTCCTTGAAGGGAGGATCCGGCAGGGAGGCTGGTACTCTGTCCCCGGGCGCACCTTCAAAAGTTGGGTTTAGGGCCCTGGGGGAGCTTCTGGGTTGAAGGCGACTGGCCCGAGCGACAGGTGAAGGAGCATCTACGGCCACCCATCCCCGCCTTCTAAAAGCGTCCTGTGATGGGTGCGGTGGCGGATAAAAACGTCTGGGCTGGGGCCTGAACGGTCTCCTCTGGGTCACCGGGCTGTGCATACCCAGAGTACGCAAGATGACCCGCGAGTCTTTGAGGGACTGCAAGCGCAAGTCCGTAGTTTCGGAAAAAAGGCCGGAGCCTTCAAAGGCTGTGATTTAAAGGCTGACATGGAGAATCACAGTGATGCATCTGCTTTGCTCCCCATACTGGCAAAATAGGTGGGTGGCAGTAGGAGACTACTTAGAAGGATGATATTGTCATTTGTCCTTATGTAGGCCATGAAAAAGTGGGTGCGGGGACTGCCTGCAGAAAGTTCCTTTATGCACCTGCATAGAGGCAGATCATAATCTGGCTTTATGTATTTTTGCACTTAGAGGGAGAAGCTGGGATTTATCAATACCTCTCCCCAGAATATCATTAGACTACTGCAGTAAAAATGGCATCTGAACAGTACAACAGAGAAATGGGTATCCTTCCTGGATGTCACAACCCTGTCATTGCTTTCTCCCATTGTCACAAGAGTTAACATTGCCATTTGTCATTGTTTCAAGTAAAATCAAGAGCTCCTGGATATAACTGGCTGGCAGGCACCATTATACAGTAACCTTTACAGCACCCTGTAGAATAAAGACCTTGTCCTGTCCCCACTCTACAGTCACATATTAGTAGAGCTGGTAAAAAAAATAAATCGGACAGAACATGTTTCCAGCAGAAAATGTCGATTCTGCAGGGAATTGTTGCCACAGTTTATTTAGATAAGATTGAAATGTTTCATTTTAACACTATGTGTAGTGTGGTTATACCCGTGTCCGTACCAGGATATTAGAGAGACAAGGTAAGTGAGGGAAAATCTTTAATTGGATCAACTTCTCTCACCAACAGAAGTTGGTCCAATAAAAGATATTACTTCACCCAACTTGTTTCTCATTTTGACATTATTATTTTGGTTGTATATTATAAGATATTTTGATCATATCAAATCAGGGTTAAAACTAGGTCTGGCCAGAAAAAGAACTTCATTAAAAAAAATGTTTGGGGCTTCAGAATTGGTTTTCATTCTCAACTGGAACAAAACTGAGACCTTTGTAGCAATTTTCATAAAAATCTCTCTTGAAAGAGAGAGAGCCCAGAATATTGAATAGCCCAGTAGATAGAGCACTCAGCCAGCAAGTAGGAAATGCAGCTTCAAGTAACTGCTTTACTTGACTCGGAGCAGGGACTTGATGAGTGCTCAAAGCTCCAGGCTGTAGAATCAGTCTCTCTGCATTACTGAACATTTAATTATTTAAGCCCCAACGGGAGCTGGAGAGTGTGAATCAGGTAGAGCAAGGACTTGACCCTTGGTCTCTCATATCCAAATTGAGTGTCCTAATCACAAAGCGATAGGCATTTCCTTCTCTCTCTTCCACTTTCCCCTCAAAAGAGTTTCATTGAAACTTATTCATTTACAGGAAAATGTCCACTTTCAGCTCAGTATTTAAAAAAAAAAATAAACACCCAAACAAAACAAAACAAAACAGCTTGTAGTCAAAGTTTTCCCATTCTGCTCTAGTTTGAAAAAAAAAAAAAGTAAATGAGATATATACTTTTTGTCCTGATTTGGAACAAAACAAAATTTTGAAATCTCAGAATATCCCTTAGGACAGGAAGTTTGTCTTTCAACCAGCTCTGCATATAAATTTTGATTAATAAGAAACCAATTCTGGTGGAGAATTTCTATCAAATAGTTCCTGTCAGAGATTTGGAAGTGACAGTGTGTTTGCAGGGGAAGCAGGTCAGAAAACACAACAACTACTACATTTTAAATGATAGATGTGTTCATATGTCCCAGACTGTTTGGGAAAAAATCCTGATTTAAAACATTTTGCAAACAATTAGTAAATGCTACCCTGTGTATAGAAAAAGGCTCCCTGGATATCTTTATTTTTTTTTACCAAATTTAATGCTGGAATGTGTACACTTTTTATCCAAAATACAAACATGAACAGTGTGCTACTCTGCTCCATTATTCATCTCTCTTGTGACATTTTACAATAACACTCCCTTACACGAGAAGCTTTGTCACAGAGGAAGCCTGGGCATCTGTCATTGAGTAGACAATATTAAAAAAAAGTACATGGTAATTGCTTTCTCCATTTTTGTAGTAAAAAAACATCTCTGAAAGTTTGACCTTTATCAGATATCTGCCTGCCTCAGCCACCTTTATTTTGACTTTCTTCTTAATTTATGTGTGAAGTGGGGAAAAGGCATTTCCATTAGATTATGAACAGGTCATCTCCTCTTTTGGATGTCAGCAGCTGTATTTCCTGAGGGTCAACACAATCACAGGCAGTAATGGATAACTGTACTATAGTTGAGGTGGTAGACTGACCTGCTGAAAATGAAACAAAACCATGTCTAACAACATAGCCTAAAGTTTCCAGTGCTATACATAGCCCTATTAATCAGGTATAATGCATTAGACATCTGGGCAGCTTATAGAGCAGATTTTTTTTCCCCCAGCAATGTTTTAATTCATTCCCTTCAGTGAATAATTTGTTCAAAAGCCAGGAAGGGATTATACTTCCGACATAATGTATTAATAAGACAGTTTTCAAGCAACAAGGGACATTAACTGTAAAGCTTTGTAACTATAGATGAGATTCATTAAAAAACTTTATGACCCATTTCTTTGGAGTACATGTGTACTACATGAGGAAAATGTATGAGATTTTTCACGTCACTGTCTCTCTGTGTTGAACTGGGAATCTGCCAGTAAAATAATACATTCTAAAATGGTTAGAAAAGGTGAATGATATTTCCCTACTCACTGGCATAAAATTTCCATTTAAACAAAAACAAAGTGCCGTGACAACGAAACACCAATTATGGAAGTATCAGAGCTGCTATGCTGATTACTCTCATGTGCATGTGTTTATTATTTAAATAAAGTATATAGTTTCAACTATGCAAGGAATATAGTAAAGAGCTTCTCACATTGTCTGGGTCCTTGTGCCATCTGGATGAACCCAGGGAGTACAGACATGCACAACAATTAAAAAATAAGGCCAGAAGAGATCACTGTGATCATCAGATTTCCTGTATAATACAGGTTATAGGGTTTTCCTAAATTAATTCCTGTTTGAGAATATCTTTTTTTAAAAATCCTATCTTGATTTAAACATTTACAATGATGGAGAATCCACAACAACCCTTGGTAAGTAATTCCAACGGTTAATAACCTTTACTGTTAAAAATGTGCACCCATTTTCAGTCTGAATTTGTCTAGCTTCAACAGCAACTGGATCAAGTTACACCTTTGTCTGCTACAGTGAAGAACCCCTTATATTTTTTGCCCATTTTTTTTTTTTTGTTAAGCTAAATATATGGACCTTCTTGAATCTTTCATCATAAGGTATGTTTTCTAACCCTCACCAGTCTTAAACACCTTTCTTGAATGGTGGACACTGGAACTGGACACAGTATTCCAGTAATGGTCACACAGGTGCCAAATACAAAGGTAATAGAACTTGTCTACTCCAATTCTATATTCCATTGTTTATACCTCAAAGGATCACATTAGCCCTTTTGGTCACCACGTTACACTGGGAGCCTACGTTCAGTTGATCGTTCACTGTGACCTACAAACCTTATTTTTAGAATCACTGCTTCCCAGGATAGCATACCCACCCCATTCTTTGTTCTTAGATGTAGTGAAACATATACCATATTCTTATACCCAGGTTATTAAGTGATCCAGATCACTCTGTACTGGTGAACTGTCCTCTTAGTTATTTTCTGCTCTTTGTATCATCTGCAAACTTTATCAGTAATGATTTTATGTTTTCTTCTAGGTCGTTGAATACAAAAATAGCTTAAGGCCAAGAACCAATCCCCTGGGGACTCCTCTTGAAGCACAGCCATTCAATGGTGATACCCTAGGTAAAATTACATTTTGAGACCTATCTGATGGTTCTCAGGATAGCAAGTCACTTTGTTACACAACCCTGCCTCCAGTATGAGAAAACTTACTTATGCTAATCTGGGTGTCAGCTCTCTGACTGGCATTAATTTTATTATTCTCCTTTAATTCTTGATTAACTGCATCCCATATCAGTCATTCCACTAGTTTGCCCCAGACTAATGTCAGGTTGACAGGCCTATAATTACCTGGATCACCCTGTTTATCCTTTTTAAATATTGACACATTAGCTTTCTTCTAGTCCTCTGGAACTTTTCCAGTGCTCCACAAGTTATTGAAAATCAACACTAACAAGTTAGACAAACATTTTCAGACTCCAAAAGTATTCAAATTCACTTAATTTGGAATCTGAAGGGTTTCAGTTTTCAAAGCTAGAGACCCACCATCTCGGGAATCCAATTTTCCAATGTGAAAAGTAATTGTGACCCTTCTATATGCATGAGAAGAAAATCTCCCCTGCTCACCCCCCACACAAAGCCTGAATAATTGCACTTTGTGTAGGGAACTTCAAGGTGTTGAGGAGACAGAATTCACCACCCACATATCTGCAAGCAGGACATAGTGCTGCCATGCAGCCCCTCTGCAGCTGTTGTTCCAGCATGCATTTGTTGTTCTCCATCTGTGGGTTTGGGACCATTTTCCAAATTCAATGAGCATACTCTACTTTTTATCAGCCTATTTAGGACCAGCACAGAATCCATGTCCGTATGCATTAGCAATATGGAGACCTTCCTATGTGTATGGTATGCCTACACCCACCTTCCCCCCCTGCTCTTCAAGAGTGTCACCATGAGGCCTATGTGGCACACAGGGCCTTACACACCCTTTCCACATAGGGAAAGTTTTACCTACAGTGCATATGTTACTGTAACTCAGTACAAGAAAACAATACAACCATATCCACAGTTTGTATGAATGTGCGTGATCACAATAACATTTTGTAGTTGGCCTGCTTTGATTGGGGACATTTTTTCGTAACCTATTTGTTTTGTTTTCCCCTTTTACTTACTGATAATATATCTCCACTTTTAATGTCAGCAAAATAAGTGTTTATCACAGTCTGACTCCGAGTTATGTTGAGCATTGCATGCGAATCTCTGTGCATCTGATAAAGAAAATCAGATTTTTCAATTTTAGCAGGTATACATATAAAATTATCTATTACCATTGTGTGCTCCCTGCATTAACTAGATATGGGTTCCATATCTTAATCATGAACAATGTGAAGCAGATTATTTCACACACACAAAAAAGACTTCTAGATGCCATGTTCAGATATAATTATTTCTGATGCACTGCACACAGTGATGATAAAATGTTATCTTGCATTAAAACATGATAGTGCTATTGTTTTTTTGGCCCGTGCTGAAAATAACTTCTCATTACTATAGTCACAGCTATTTTATGGTCAAAAACAGTATTTTCATGGATCAGACAAGATAAAATTGGCTATATTTAATAATGGGCTTTTAAACTGTGTTCTGTAATCCACTAGAGATGGGAGAAACTGTTTCGAGTAAGTTCAACTCTCTCAAAATTCACAGATTTGACATTTCCCAACAGGACTGAACTTTTAGAGGTTTGTATCTCATTATAAATATGGGAGGATGGGGAAAGGGAACTGTTCTCATTCGCACCAGTGAAGTGCTGTTAAAAATTAATGAAGTTGAAACTTTAGAAATGACAGCAGAATTTGGCCAGCCATCCCAACGAAGGTGAAAATCAACCTTTAATGTTCTTTTTAAAGAATTAAGGCACCAAAGAGGAACAGAATATTAAATTATTTGCATTTCAATACACAGCACTTTAAAAATCAGCTCATCATTAATTTGCTTGTTAAATTTCAAGCTCACGATAGCATATTTCTCCCAAAATTATTTATCACATCACAAAAAATCCTGAAGCAGATCATGGAATTTTGGAATCACTAGTTGGGTCCAAATTTTAGTCTGATTGGATTTGGACTTCAGCGAATATTAGCTGATTTTCAGTACTTCAGAAGGTATTTCTTTGTATATGTGAGAACTTACAGTGCATCTCTCTTTCACCTTTTTTAAAGATTAAATGCAGTTAAGTAAATTGTTATAGTGTGTTGACAGCACCTTGCAATTCTTGCATCAATGCCTTTTTCATTTAGCATCTGAAGATAGTTTCTTACTGAAGTTGTCATTTTAAAGCTGTTTCTCCCTTTTCCCTCTGCAAAAACTTCTTAGGTCAGGTTTGAATTCACTGAAGAGCCTATGGGAGGTGAGATGTCATGCTACATATATTACAGAACTACATGGAGAGAAAGGACATGGGGATAAGAGTTGATTGTGTGACCTACATTTCTCTTTTCAGGAGATATTGACATAGGATTATGTTGCAGGAAACTTAAAAAGATGGGCGATTTAACTGACGTTATTCTCAGAAAAGAATGATAGGAAATATAAGATTCACTGCACATTCTGGGCTAAATCTTATTTGCTTTATCATAAACATAGTCTCATTGACTTAAGTGGGACTAGTTGCATGAGTCAAATGAGCAGGATTTGTCTGTTCTCACTAATGTCGCTAATGTAGGATGGATATAATTTTAATAAATTGGAATCTTCAGTAGAACTGGAATTTGTATCTAGGAACCTTTTTCTGAACTTCAGTTTATTCTATTTGTTATGGTTATCACATGTTCTATTATTTGATACAACCATCTAAAAGAAGAAAGACGAAAGGCAAAAGATGCCACAACAATATTGAATGAAATTTTATGTTCAAGCCTTTTTTAAAATTATAATTTAAAGAGGAACTGAGTAGCATTTGTTCCTAGATTCTTAGGTCACCAACATGACTACATCTGGGGCACACTTAATATGTGTACTAGGCAACAAAAATAAGAAATGAACACTTTCAGAAACATAATATTATTAATTACAACTAAGACAGCAGTATGAATTTCCAGTTTTGAGGCCTGATCCTCGGGGAGCTGGCTCCTAGATAATGACAGTATACCCAATGTGAATGGCAAACTGACTTTTTTCTTCTATGAAGCAATCTTATGCTTGGAGAAGAAATGCCATATAGGCACAGAATTCCTCTAAATGAATTTAACTACTTGTTTGTAAAGTGTTTGTCCGATGCAAAATGAAAAAGAAAGCATTACAGACTGTGTTGTTGGCATTGTTAGCAATGGCACTGCTGTGATTGTTAGCAATACCTGAAACAAACATGTACACAGTTTTAAGTGTGTGCTAGTATATTTAAAAATTTCAGAAGCAAAACTGCAACCAGCCCAGAGTAAATAACACAAAGAGCTATATGGGATTACCCTAAGTGCACAGTATGTAATTCTGTTGACCAAAAGTGGCACTGGGCACTTCCATGGAATCAGATCATGAATGAATTCAATCTGAAATATTGAGCCAGAACTCTCATTTTGTCGGTCTTCAAAGATTTAAAAGAAAATTACCAAGGCGGAGCAGATCATGGGTGAATGCACTGTTGGACCAAAAGAGGACCAAGTTCCTAGTTACGTTATAAGCAAGTGAGCCCTCGCCTTAAAATTCTGAGAGTGTCTGCAAACACAAGTCAGCAGACCCAGAGCAATTGGGGTCTTTTCCTGCAGTCTAGAGACACCCTCACCACCTGAGATCCCCTTCCAGTGGTTCTAAGATTAATCCTGTCTCTCACTCACTGCATGTAAACGGAGTATCATTTAACCTCTCAGGGACTGAGTTTCTTTATGCATAAAATGCTTATTTATCTGCCTCAGGTGTGTTGTGAGGATTAAGTTAAATGTTTGAACAGTGCTTTGAAAGAAATATGAAGAGCTATAGTAAATACTACTACTACTTTATGACAATATTATAGTTTAAATTAAACCCACCAAAAAGCTAAGCATCCCTGAAACTCCATCCTAAACAAAATATTCCCTACTGCCTCAGTTCTTACCTTACTTCTGAGGAATAACCAAAGATGTTAGCAATGTATTTTCTATCATGTGCACTCAGCCTAGACTTTCAGCCTCAACCTTGAATTTTAATGACTTTGTGAATTTAAGTTTGACCCTTAACACTATATTAATACACTTTTTATTTTTACCTTGTTCCTTTTTTATGGCAGTCTTTCTTTGTTTTTCTTTATGGCTATTCTACAGAAATTGGATTATTAAAATTAGATTAGGTCAAAAAGAACAGTGAAAGTATGAGACGAACATTGGTACTTCATTAGCAGAACAATTATACTGCATCACTTTTTAAATGGTCACTTTTTAGTTATCTGAACACCAAATGAATCTCTCAAGACTTGTCGGGCTTTTCTGAAGAGCCTGTGGGAGGAAGGGTACACTAATGTATATTCTGTGAGAGTGCCCAGTGATAAATGAGTTCTGGATGAAAGGCTAGTGGAGTTAATGTAGGAGGTGATGTAGTGTGAACTGCCTCTGTCTTCTGAATAGATAATCCTGAGACATTTTGGGGGAGCCGTGATTCTCAGGTATCAAACAGAAATCCACGTATTTTATTTCCTGATTTCACCAGCTTTTCTTTAACTTTTGTCATGTTGAAGGTCACCTCTCCTAGATCCTCATGGACCATATTGCAAAGGAATTCTCATTGCCTTCTTAAGTTTTAATAATATTAAAGACAGTGGAGCTCCACTTCAGTATGACTGCTGCCCTGACTAGCAGTCTGTGCCCCTAACATATCATTACAATACAGACTAATTAATTCATACTAGCAGTTGGGAGACCCATCCTGAATTACTGAAATTTGCAACTTGGCAAGTAACGAGGCTAAACCCTCCTCCCAAACATATTAACAACAATTTATTCTTTGATTTGTGACAATTTATTAACTGATTTGGTTTAACGTCTTAGTTTTTTGAAGTTTAAAAATTGAATTGGATTTTAACAGTATTCATACACGAAAAGAAAGAGGACAAAAATCACACAAAAGAGACAGAAATTACCAATAAGATAAAGATTAATAAGTGTGGGGGGTGCATGTACGTATTATATACAGTATATCTCAGGTTCACTTACATAAATAACATTTACAGAACACACTTGTTGTTATGGAATTTGCATTGTTCTATTATGTATTTATATTGTGGTTCTGCAAAGGATCTCCAATGTGCTAGGAGTTGTACAAACACAAAACAAATAATCCACTTCAGTGTAGTGCAGGAATCAGCAACTTTTGGCCCGCGGCCCGCCAGGGTAAGCCCCCTGGCAGGCTGGGCTGGTTTGTTTACCTGCCGCATCCACAAGTTCGGCTAATCGCAGCTCCCACTGGCTGCAGTTTGCTGCTCTAGTGGGGGTTGCAGGAAGTGGCGGCTGGCACATCCCTCAGCCCGCACTGCTTGGGAGGAGTTTCTGGGTTTTACACCTACATATAAATGCGACGTTACAAAAATATTTCGAAGATTGCTGCTTTTGGGCATATGAATCTTTCTATGTATGTGCTGAAATGATATAATCCATTGTCGCATTACACCCCATATTCTTCATAGTAATATTATGATGATATGAGTATGGCATAATTATGGTGTATTTTCTGCAATATAAGGCATGTGAGAAATCATTGGAAAGGTTATGATTTACTTAATATGATTATCATATTTGTATGAATGTATTATTTTTGTATCTGAAATTAGGACTATTATCTATGCATCTATTCAAATGTGTTTATATCAGGGGAACGCCCAGGAGACAGAATGCAATCAGTCTACATTGATGGATAGAAATGGCAACTAGGAAGAACAATAGGTCTTAGAAGATGCTAATCTACACCAGGAAAGTCTTCCTGGAGATGCTACAAACAGCCTTTGAGTTATGACTGCAAGATCACATGACCAAGTCACCTGACCCTGGACTCCATGAATAATACTAATACTTTTCCATAGACCGGGGGTGGGAACGACACTGAAAGACAAAGGATTCCTGCCATATGTAAATCCTATTTAAATCAGGGGAAATGACATAATCATGGTTCATTCTTCATTGAATCCCCTCCCGAGACAACTGCTAGAAATATCTTTTTTAGATATTTACAGGAAAAAACAAAGACTGAATGAGGGTAGAAGGACTGAGCCCAGGCTTGATGGGTATCTAGCCTATGAATGAAACAACTAAAGGTTTAAGCTGCAGGCAAGTGCAATTGGCCTTCAAGAATCTCTGCAATCTGCCTAAAACATCATTTAGGGTGAGAAATTACTACTTGTAACCAGTTTTTTTAGTATTTTAAACTTAGATTGTATTTTTGTTTTATTTGCTGGGTAATCTGCTTTGATCTTTTTGCTATTCCTTAAAATCTATTAAAATCTATCTTTTGTAGTTAATAAACTTGTTTTTGTTTTCTCTAAAACCATAACTGGGGGGCAAAAGCTGCGTATATCTTCCTCCACATTGAGGGAGGAGGCAAATTTCAATGAGCTTATGCTGTATAGTACTCTATGCAGCACAAGATGGTACAATTTTGGGTTTATCCTCTAGAGGAGGGTATACAATTGAGTACTGGACAATCCCTTAGCTGAGCCTTCTCATACGGAGCTGATCTCAATATTTGTGTGTATATAGCTGCAGCTGGGTATGTCCCTACATCTGTGTGCGTGGAAGGGGTCTCAAGAGCCTGTCACAGCAGCACAGTGTAAAGGGAACCCAGGCTGAGGGGTCAGGCAGGTTCAGTGGTACCCCAGTTTCAAGTGGCACCCTTGGGGGAACTCGTCACATCCATCCTATAATGACATTAAAGTATTGAAAGAATATAACACTTATGAGATATTTAGGTCCATTCTCCAAATATTTACATGTGTTTGACTTTACAGATTAATTTAAATGCATGTCTTCATAGGATCATGTACTTTGGACTCTAAGCTCTTTATGGCAAATAAAAACATCTTTTTATTCTATGTGTATGATAACTAGCACCATTGGACTCCAATCCCAAACTGTGGCCCCTAAGTGTTACTACAATTAAAATTACAACAAAAAGAATATGCGTCGATAGCCAGTTTTAGAGATAAGCATATACTACAGGTGGAACAATCTGTCTTTGCCCAAGACTTCAGATTTGATTCCCAAACTCTCGGGCATTCCAGAAGCCTCATTTTATCTATATAAAGTCTGTCTCAAATGAATTTAATAAAACAAGAATTCTCCTACTAAATCCTAAATAGGTGTGTGGTTTTCTTGAAACAATATTTCTATAATCATTTCCTTAAGAAGTTAGAAAGGTTGGCAGTTTACTTACATGGTAAACAGTTTTCACATAATAAAACACTTCCTGGGATTGCCTTATCATTATTATGAAATTTATTAAAACTCATAGAGAATTTAATTTATCTTCTGGAAAATCCCAGGTAATATTATAATTTAGCAGTTGGGAACTCAAACAATAAATCCCTTCAGAGCATTAAACAGTAAATCCAAAAGTTATGGGGTAAATTCACACCTGCTGGCTCACGGAAGAACAGACTGCTCCCTATACAAACACAAGGACACAAGCATCAGGAGATAATACATAAAGTTTGCATATCCATTTTCCTACCAGGTTTCCACTGAAGACTTCATAGGAGCTCCATGGCTGGAGGCTAGACAGAGGGCATGGAAAATCAAAAATTAATCTAAAATCATGGGAAGATAATTGAGCTTAGTCTGATTTCACATCTTCTGTGAGGTATTCCAGATTGTCCCTTCATATTGTACTGAGTAGCATTATAACCCTAGACCTTGATCACATATTAAACAGATAAACCTCTCTGTCTCTTCCATTCCCTCTCCCACCTCCCCCAAATACCATGCTATAGAGATAAAGTAGCTATGATATATATTGTTTATTGTGATTCTCTCCATCGATTTGCTGCATCCAGTGTTCTCTCTCATCTTGTATGTCGAATGTACTTTTATCACGGCAGGACCTTATATGTTTGTATAGTACTAACCCAAAGGGGCCTTGATATACGACTGGGGTGCCTAAGTGCTATCATAATACAAATAAAACAATAACATTGCTAACGCTATGAGTAGAAATTCTGAGTTTTCCCACTACCTTTAGCTCTCCTATGTACGGTATTCCTTCTTTCATCCCCCATAGAAAAGTCATGATTTTGTCCTGAATAAGCAGACTGCAATGGGATGAAATATTGCACTCCATAAATACGAAAGAATGCACTCTGATAAAGGTACAACAAAAATCCATTAGGGGAAAAAAGCGGGAGGGGGCACAAAAACAAAATCAGCTAAAACAGAAAACCTATGGAAGTTGTGTCATGCAATTTAATATGAACAAGCTGTTTGTTATAAGTGCAGTAGAACCAAACAATTCAACATCCAGGTCTTTCTAGCATTTGCTTCTTGAACTACTATTATTCCTCTGCAGTCCAAACCTTACTTGAACTGCTCATTCTCTGGACAGGGACGCACATTGCATCTGTATTTAGAAACAGTGCTAGTGGCTTTATAAAGCTGTTTACTATGCATATATGGTCCCACTTCTTAAAAGTTTATAATTTTGCTATTTTAAACTTTTATTCCCTTCAAATTTTGTAATGTTTGAATACCTCCAAGAGGGCAATGGCTTCAATGAGAGTTTTCCCTGAGTCAGAATCCTGCAGTTTTCCCCTTACTGTGTACTTGCTAATTATTTCCTCAAAAAACATAGTTGTGTCAGGCTTAACAGAGTTATCATGGATTCATCCCGACCCCAATTTATCAACAAGCATGAATTATATCAGTAGATGCAAAATGTCTGCTTGTATTTCAATATAGTCTCCAGAGCGTAATATCTGGAAAAATGTGTGATAATAGATTAAATGACTAAACTTGGATTCCAAATATCTGGGAACAACATTCCTAGTAGCCCATCTATATGATTAATTGTCATACACTACAGAGACAAATGGCGTTGTGCTCAAAGCATATGTAGATAGTCACATGCTAGCTCTGCTTGAGTCAGTGTTCTAAAAACAGCAGTATGGCCATGGCAGCACAGAGACAGGTCAGCTATCCACCTGACTACAAAGCTGCCTGACTCCTTGGGTATGTGTTTGCATAGCCGGCCTGAGCCACCACGAGGGACATGGCAGCCACGCTGCTATTTTTAGCACACAAGCTCAAGCAGAGCTAGCACGTGTTTGTCTATCCATGTTGGGAAGCGCACCCCAGACTACAGTGTACACATACTCAGTGTAACTTTTACAAAGCTTATTCATGTACAAAACAGCAAGGATTATGAATTTATAAATCCCAGGAAGAAAAAATAATGTAAACCTGTAAGTGAATTGCATCTCTTTTAACCTGTCGAGGTCTGGTTGTGAGATGCAAAGTGGCACAAAGGAGAACACTAGGAATGAGACAAATAATTTATTAGTGGAGGCTGGATAGACGTCATCTTGGCTGACACCAGGGACTGAACTAGTAATTTCCGAAACTAAAAGTGTGAATCTTCACAAAATGAGTCAAAGTGTCAGCCTATACAACTGAGTGTATAATATTGTACAAAAATAATTGTTCAGAAAGTTCCTTGGCCAATACTTTCAATATTCTTGGGAGCTGGTTATCCAGTCTTGTTGATTAAAAATGGTCAACTTCAATAGCTTCTGTATGACATCCTCTCTAGTCACTGAGAGACTATAAAATATTTCCTTGTCACAGTATGACATGAATGCATCCTCATGCTTTTTTCCAAATACATTACAGAAATATGTTCATATATGTAAGCCTTTTCTGCACCATGATTGACAGTTTTACCATCCTTTTTGAGTATTGGATCTGCACTATTGCTAGGATTTTATTTGTTCCTAATATATTGAAATAATTCACTCTTATTTTCTATAAGTCTATTGGACATAGATTTTATATTGATAGTTTTAGTTTCCTTTATAACAGGTCTCAGTTTCTTAGCTGTTGATTTGTACTGTTGCTACCATCATTCATATTTGTTTTATTATACTATTTACTATACTATACTGTTTATATTATATCTTTACTTCCCTTCTTAATCTGGACAGAAGGGCCAAGAAAATAAACAAGGGAGTTAGGTTGGGAAGCTGAGCCCAGTCATTTGAAGAAACCTCATAAGGGATAGAAAATAACAGCAGCCAAAGAAGATAATGCAGAAGATCAAAAATGAACAAGGGTGACATCAGAGGGTGAGGGGGGCTCTAGTTTTAAAATGAAAACACTATAACTTTATCTCCCTTCCTGCTGCTACACCAGTCCACATGGCCAATGCTTCATAACTGTCATACTAGCTTATCATGATCAGAACCAAGATCAGGCCTCATCTCTGACATGATAGAACAGGAAACAAATTATACTCCAGTTTTGACCACGAACAATATTACATGTGCCAAAATATAATGTAACACTGAACTATAGGGGAGTTAGAAGACAATTGTCTTCTTTCAGGCATACATTAGGACTAAGCCTAACCTGTGATCTGGTAATAGAACTCTAATATAGGGAAAGGAACCCATCCAAAAATTTTCCAAATAATTTAAGGGATTACAAAAGGTATAATGCACTAGGCTATTGCCTGCTTAAGTCAAAAAGATAAGAGTTAGAAACAATATTTTTTCTTGGTTTTCAACTGGATTGGAAGGCTAAATGAAAATGAAATTGCTTTATTAAAACAAAACAGCTTAAAACTGCTTATTACATTGGATAGGTGCAACGAGTTAGTGGAAAACAATAAATGCCATGCAGCTCCTGCCATCTGACTTACTATAATGAATTCACACACTAAGTTGACCATCTGTTTTATATTTTAAATGCATCACTTACACTGCTCTACAGCCAAAATGCTTCTGAAATAAATATAGTCAAACTTTACTAATTCTGGGTCACTGAGAACGAAAATGATGCTTAAAATTGTTCATTGGCTCTAGTTTTCAAGATATGCTATTGGGTCAGTATATACGACCCTCGACATGGGAATGGCAGAGGATAAGTGAGTTATAAAGGGAAGGGATCTCAATTTAAACCAGAAATGACTAAAAGACATCTTTGACTGGATCTATGAATAAATCTATGACTGGGTTTGGACAGTACTTGCTTTTTAGGCAAAACAATGAATGATGCAATCTGAAGCTGGTATTGCGTCATGCATGATATGAACTGCATCATGTTATTCCTAGAAGTCATGGATGATGCAATCATAACAAAGCTTACATCACTCTGCTGAACAAATTGCCCTATATCAGCTCTAGAAATCCTACAGTGTCGTGCTCTCTTATTTGTCAGTGTTTGATTTTGCAAAGGGACACATTCCTGTTTAGCCAAAGTGAGCAGAGATGCCTCGTACTTGTGTGAACAGTGCAGATAACTTCTGCTATGTTTGTGGTGAAGTGACTTTTGCATCACAAAAGCACAGTATAACCACTATGGTTAAGAAAGCCTCTCACCTTTATTTTGGCTGCAAAATTGGAGATCAGGACAAGAGGTGGGCCCCACACATATGCTGCAACACTTGTGCAACAAATCTTCGCCAGTGGTTGAACAGGAAAAGGAAATCTGTGCCTTTTGCAGTGCCAATGATTTGGAGAGAGCCAACAGATCATACCAGCAATTGTTGCTTCTGCATGGTGCCTCCAGTTGGGAAATGTGTGTCAAAGAAGAAAAAGTGGACTGTGCATTGTCCAAACATTCCATCAGCTATACACCCAATACCCCACGGAGAAGGACTGCCGGTTCCTGATGCACCAGAATCATTCTCACTTGAGTCAGACGAGGAAGAGGATGAAACTTCTGGTCCTGAACCATCAATGTCACAGGACCCACATTTTCTCCCATCCTCCTCCTCTGAACCACACCTCATAACACAAGCTGAACTGAATGACCTTGTCAGGGATTTGGAACTACCCAAGAGTAAGGCAGAGCTGTTGGGCTCCAGACTACAGCAGTGGAATCTCCTGGCAGGTGATGTTAGGGTTTCCATGTTCCGTGACTGTCAAAAGGATCTTGTCCCATTCTCCTTCATGGAAGGTGGTCTTGTAGCCTGCAACAACATCGATGGTGTGATGGCAGCCCTCAACATCGTTCACCATCCAGATGAGTGGAGACTCTTCATTGATTCATCGAAGATGAGTCTTAAAGCTGTTTTGCTGCATAATGGCAATGTTTTGCCATCAATTCCAGTTGGTCATGCAGTCCATATGAAGGAAACCTATGACAACATGAAACAACTTTTGAGGTGCATAAACTATGACCAACATCAGTGGCAACTTTGTGGCGATTTGAAGGTTGTTGCTCTCTTGCTTGGTCTGCAGACTGGATACACAAAGTACTGCTGTTTTCTCTGCGAATGGGACAGTCGTGCAAGAGATTCCCACTACATTGAGAAAGATTGGCCACTCCAACAGTCATTGGAGCCTGGGAGGAAAAGCGTTCAGCATCCACCACTTGTTGAATCAAGGAAGATTTTGTTACCACCTTTACACATCAAGCTGGGTCTGATGAAAAACTTTGTGAAGGCCATTGACAAAACACAAGCAGCTTTCAAGTACCTCCATGGAAAATTTCCAAGGTTAAGTGAAGCTAAGATAAAGGAAGGTGTCTTTGTTGGTCCTCAGATTCGTGAACTTCTTCGAGATGATGCATTTGACCATGCACTGCGTGGCAAGGAAAAGACGGCATGGAAAGCCTTCCAGTCAGTGGCAATACATTTTCTCGGAAACAACAAGGCAGACAACTACAGGTTGTTGGTGGAAAACCTCCTCAAGGCATACAAAAGCCTTGGTTGCAACATGTCACTAAAGATACATTTTTTGCACTCTCATCTAGATTTTTTTCACCCAAACTGCGGAGCAGTGAGCGACGAGCACGGCGAGCGATTTCACCAGGACATTGCAACAATGGAGAAACGCTATCAGGGCAAATGGAGCCCATCAATGCTTGCAGACTATTGCTGGACAGTAACAAGAGAGGCTCCATTTAATGAATATAAGAGACAAGCCAAGAAGCGCCGAGTAGACACTGAATAGGACTAAACTATGTACATAATAGTTTTTTGCCTTTTGTTTTATAATACATTTTGTTTATATAACCCTTTTGCTGATTTTTAAAGTGTTACATAAACAGGACAGGTGAAATATTATCATGTAAAGCAACCATAAACACATGAAAAGACCTAGGTTTACAATTTATGATTAAAACTCTACTATCTACACCATATACATAGATATAAAATGTAAAAACTTAAATATCTTAGAAACAGTAGCCAATCAGTTGTTTTAATTGTCATATTTGAATTTAGCACATCAAAATACATAATAAATATCACATTTTATCTCTGAAGCAGACGACTTCTAAAAAATTGTAGACCAGTGTTATTTGCTAATGTCTCATAACCTTGAACTAATAAGGAGATAATAAGTATTTAATCAGATAAAATGTATGTTTTCAAAATGTAGATCATGTAAAGAATTCTACCCTGTGATATAAATGCATGGTTTTGTAGCATAAGTAAAACGTTATGAGGTGAATTCCAATAAAATCAGCTTTGCCATGTATATTTCAGACAGTTGCCCTTTTCCCCCTTGGAACATAGGAAATCATAGTAAGGCCCTGTGAACAACACATGTTACAAACCACAGCATGGTAAAGTTTCTCGAGGTCCAAACAGAACACAGATATTCAGAAAAAAAGATTTACCCTCTAGGGTTACCATTCCTCTGGATTCTCCCAGACACGTCCGGCTTTTTTAGATAAAAATAACATCCGGGGAGAATTTGTAAAAGTCTAAAAATTTCTGGGATTTCCCCCCGGTGCGGAGCGTTGCAGCGTTGAGCTCTGGCAGTTAAAGCCTCTGGACTCTCCCTCTCTCTCCCGCAGCTTTCAGCAGCTGTAGCTCCCCTCCCCGCCTCTTCCCTCCCCCCTGCATTCTCAGAGCTGCTGGGCTCTGCCGCTGGCTCCCCTGCTACCAAGCACGTTGGACCGGGCTGTGCAGTTGAGCTGCGAAGTGTGGCAGTGTCGAGCTGAGAGCGGAGCCTCACACGCTTGTTTGACCTACATGGTAAGGGTGGGGGTGGGGGTTAGAGAAGGGACAGAGAATTACTGAAGAGGGCAGTCAAGGGACAGGGAGCATGGGGTTAGATGGATCGGAGATTCTGGGGGGCTTTCGGGGGCAAGGAGCAGGGAGGCTTAGGTAGAGGGTGGGATCCTGGGGGGCAGTTAGGATGGGGAGTTTCAGGAGGGGACAGTCGGGGTAAAGAGCAGGGAGGCTTAGGTAGGGGGTGGGGTTCTGGGATGCAGTTAGGGGCAGGGGTCGCAGGAGAGGGCAGTCAGGGGACAAGGGTGGGGGAGCTGGAGATTCTGAGGGGGGCAGGAAGTGGGAGGGAGAGGGTGGGGCTAGGCCACACCCCCCATCCTATTTTTTGATTGGCAAAATATGGAAATCCTACTACTCTCAGTTCAAGAACATGGAGAAAATACAGGCAAGCTACTGCTGGTAACAGAAAAAGAGTTCAAACTCAAACTGAAGCTGATTCTGAACACTTCCAAGGTTTCAGATAAACATTTCTCACAGATTATAAGCAAGTGTTGATTTTTGGAGGGATGGGACAGTATAAAGTAGAACATGTAGAAGAAAACATGACTGGGGAAAAATGAGATTCATGAATGAATAAATGATTAATCTGAGAAAAGAAGTATGTGTAAAGCCTGTGCCTCTGGGCATATTAAATTGAATTTATTTATATTTTTGCTTTTTGCAGCTGGTAATCCATGCCAACACCAACACTGGCATTATATGGACAATATTTGCCAAAGCACAAAGAGCTTTTTGTAAAAGCTGAGGTTATATTGAGATAATACATATTAAATTGGCAGCCTATCATGAAATGTCACCTGATTTCTCATAAATCCTATTGAGCCTTGCTACAACAATAGGAGACCCTGAAGTATAAAAAAAGAGAGAGAAAGAGGTGGATATGTTTAGGGCTTATTAATTATCAGTCATTATCATCACCGCAAGCATTTGTTACCTGTCATGGTGCAAGTCAAACACTACATTGAAGGGGACAGCCCTGGATTATCAGGATGAGATCAAAAGAAAACCAATCACACTGAAAAACCTACGTGTACTGCATTCCTAATCTACACTTTATTAAAGCATGCAACTAAACCACATTAAGAACCCCGTTATAGTGGGACATCTGCACCACTCTGGTGTGGAAGGTGTTAAAGCAAGTCAGAGAGGCTGTGCAGAGCCCCAGCCAATCCTTGAAGGGCTCATTGGGAGCCAATCAAGCGGAGGCTTGAAAGTAGCCAATCAGGGCCAGGCTGGGCCCTATAAGAAGGCTGCAGGGAAGAGAGGAGCTGAGTCTCTCCCTGGAGGGCAAAGGGAGAAGAATTGTCTCTTAGAGTGTCCAGAAGTGGACTCCGTGGTCAGGGAGGACAGTGGAGACCAAGGCCTGGTCTACACCGGGGGAGGGGCTGAGATAAGTTGGTTCAAGTTACGCAACTTTAGGTACAAAAAAGCTTAGCTCAAGTCATTGTACTTAGAGCTACTTACCATGGTGTCTTCACTGTGGTAGGTCAACTGCTGACCCTCCCCCGTTGACTCCGCATACACTTCTCGCTCCGGTGGAGTACCAGAGTTGATGGGAGAGCGCTTGGTGGTCAATTTATCACATCTTCACTAGATGCAATAAATAGACCCCTGCTGGGTTGATCGCTCTGGAGGTAAGTGTAGACATGCCCCAAGAGAGTAACGGAGGGCAAGATACTACTAGCGAAGGCACATCTCTGAAAGAGCTAATTCCCAAACCAACCAGAAGCAGGTGCCGCTGTGGTGAGTCTGCACCCCGTTACATGTCTCTTTCTCTCAGCAAAGATTAAATAACAGCAATTGTATTGAGGTCTCCTACTAATATGATATTCTTTTTACAAAATATACTGTACTTATGTACTGTGACATATACTCGTAAATAGTTAAAACTAAGGTACAGTTGACAAATGAGCAAACTATACTCTGCCACACATTATCCTTGCCCTTTTATTGTATGTACACCTCCTACTAATTCACAGCACTAAGTCATTCACAAAGGGTCTTCTCAATCATTAATGGACTAAGTAATTCTACTACACAGTTGCTAGTTTTTTTGCAGGTTAGAAAAAGTTAAAATAAAATAAACTGCACATATACACAGGCCTCATTTGGAGCCACAGGGGCAAATCTTTGTGCCCACATGAAGCTCATATAAACCAATGGGCTCTGTGCAGTTGCAGGAGTCTATGTGATTCAGTTAATAAGATTAGGGTCACAGTCTCACAATTCTAAAGTTTCTGACTTCTTTTGGTTAATATAATTTATTCTTTAGCTAAATAAGTAACAATGGATGATTTTCAAGTGGATCAAGGATTTATTTTGCGTTATTTCATAATAATAAAAGGGATGAAGAAGTGATTTTATATCATTTCTAATTAAATAACAGCAGATCTATGGTTGTTTCTTTGTAATAAAATTCAAAATATCCCCACAAATGAAAATCCTAGCTAATTTATTTTAAATACTTCAATATTTTTTGAAAAAAAGCAACATTAGATTCCTCACACTAAGATAATTTGTGTATCTTTCAAAAACATACATAAATCATTTAGTTACAGTCTAGAAAGAGTAACAGCAACAATTATTTTTAAATGTGTGCTGTGGATCTGATAGAGTTTAGCTGAGTAATTAAAAGATACCATCTTAATGGTGTTAATCTCAAACTGTTGCTTCTTTTAGTCAATGTAAAATCTGTACAAGGGGACTAGTAAATAGTAAACAGGTCAATAGTTCCTAAGAATCTAGACTTTACCCTACCAGAAATTTGGCAGAATAAGGGCTGGGCCAGATTCTCTCTGAAATTAGGCCAACCTGATTCAGAAGACAAAACAGAATGTATATAGCTGTCACAGAATGCCAGCCAACATTACCTTTCAAAAATGAGTTAAAGGGACGATGTCAGGTGAGGAGGGAAAGATCTTTCATTCCAGGAGTTTGAATTCTCCATTTATACGAAGTAGTCATTTGGTTTAACTAGTACCTTTAGAAACAAGGCTGCATGGAGGTGTGTTCCCTCCAAAATGCCGCCTCACTAGTGGTGTCATTGTTCAACTTCAGCTGCGTGAGGAGACAGCCTCTCTTTGAGGTTTCATTATTATGTTTAAATTGGACACAGTGTATTCCTCCTGTTTTAATGACATGTCAGCTGAAATGGAGCCTGGAAATGCGATGGCCCTTCCTTGTCCCTGCCAAAGAAACAACCACCACCAAATATCTATGCCTCATATATAACCATTAACAAAGATATTTCTTTTGCTTTAGAGAAGAAATGCCTAAAAGTTGTACTACAAGAAAACAGGTAAGAGAATGAGATGGTTGAATAAGCTCTTTAAATAAATTTTCAGATATGCCTAAGTAACTTCTGTGCACCTTTGAAAATTTTTCCTTCTACCCAATGGTGTCCAACTCCACTGAGTTACCTGTTCTCTAAGTTTTCAAAACTCTGAGGGCAGTTAGACAGGAAGAGCCCCGGGAACTTCTGAATCTCATTTCCTCTCCGGCCAGCGTGATGAGATCTCCTGCACAGCCAACCATCAGAGGAGACCATTCAGTCCCAGGTCTCAGCATGGACTGCAAGGGAAGTGCTGGATCTGATCACCGTATGGGGAGATGAATTTGTGCTGGCAGAACTGAGATCCAAAAAAGGAAATGCCAATACCTATGCCAAAGTCTCCTAGGGCTTGATGGACATAGGCCACAGCAGGGACGCACAACAGTGCCATGTTAAAATTAAGGAGTTGAGGCAAACTTATCAGAAAACCAAAGAAGCCAACAGACATTGCGGGTCACAGCCTAAGACATGCTGCTTCTACAGCGAGTTGCATGCCATTCTAGGGGGGTGCACCACAACTACCCAACCTGTGTCTGTGGACTCCACCGATGGGGTGATTGTCAGCATGGCAGAGGATATGCTGGATGAGGAAGATAAGGTGGAGGAGGACTATGACGGTGAGGAGTCTACAGAACAGGCAAGCGGAGACACCTATCTCCTCAAAAGCCAGGAGCTGTTCATCACCCTGGAGCCAGTAACCTCCCAACCCTCCCAGGACAGTATCCCAGATGGAGAAGGCGTACAAGGCATCCCTGGTGAGTGTCCCTTGGTCAATGGAGTACCCGCTTGATAAGCAATTGTTTTTTAATGATTACTGTGCCCTGAGGACTTGGGGTGCAAGAGTGTCTGTATCTTAAAAGAAATCCTCCCAGAAGCCAGCGGCATCTGGGATTGTTTGCCCATCTGTTCTCTGATCGCGATGTGGGAGGGAGGGCACAGATGCTGTGCTGTTAGCATCTGGCTAGCAGGGATCTTCCCCGATACCAGCCAGGTGCCGGGGGATGGGGTGGGGGGTGCAACTCTCATCACAGAGAACTTTTTTTAAAAAAATACCACTCTCCCTTTTTTTATCTGACAGCTAAAACTGTTTCCAGCTTCCCCCTCTCATCCGCGTCCAAAAGGCTTGCACAGATAAGATGGCGAAAAACACGCACGCTGGATGAGATGTTCATGGATCTCATGCAGTCTTCCCAAACTGAAAGAGCAGAGCTTAGAGCTTGGAGACAGTCAAAGCTGGACTGCCAGAAAGCGGTAACTGAGTATGAGGAAAGAAAGGACGAGCAGGAGCAGAGAAGGGATGAAAGGGAGCAATGGAGGGATGAGCGTGAACAACGGAGGGACAAGAGAGAAGAGAGAAGGCAGGAAGCAATGCTCCATCTTCTGGCAGATCAAACCGACATGCTCCGGCATCTGGTAGAGCTGTAGGAAAGGCAGCTGGAGCAAAGACCGCCACTGCAGCTGCACTGTAACTGTGCCCCCTCCTCCCCAAGCTCCCTAGCCTCATCGCCCGTATGCTGAAGAACGCGGGAGGGGGCATTTCACCTTACCACTTCACCCCAGAGAACCGCCCAAGCACCAGAAAGGTGGTACTCCCAAAGTTGTGACTTCTTGTGTGTTCTTGTCCTCCCCTCACCCGCCACACCACCCGGTGCTTACCCCCTCACCGACACCTTCCAGGGCTACCTTTGCAGCATTTCCCTGATTTCTGTGACCAATTAATAAAGAATGCAAGGTTTTCAAACAACAATGACTTTATTATTGGTCCGCAAGCGGTGATGGAATGTGGGAGGGAGGCTGGCTTAAAGTTAAGCGCAAGAAAGCAAGAGAAAGAAAAAGGACATGTAGAAATAAACAAGACTTTTATAGATTAGCCTGAGCAAGGGGGTAGATTTTCTGGAAGCATAAACAAACAGAACAAGTGGAAACAAACAGAAGTCTCACACTGCAGCCTGCCCTGCCATGAAACTAGTTGTCAAGGCTTCTCTGACGGGCGCCGCATCAGGCAGTGCCCTTCTAACCACCCTGGTGTCTGGCTGCATGTAATCAGTGGCCAGGCAGTCTGTCTCAACCTCCCACCCCACCATAAAAGTCTCTCCTTTACTCTCAGATTGTGGAGCACGCAGCAAGCTGCAATGACAATGGAAATATTTCTGGCGCTGAGATCTGAATGGTTCAGTAAGCTGTGTCAGCGTCCCTTGAGACGCCCAAACGCACACTCTACCACCATTGTGCATTTTCTCAGCCTGTAGTTGAACAGCTCCTTACTGCTATTCAGGGCACCTGTGTATGTTTTCATGAGATGGGGCATTAATGGGTAGGCTGGGTCCTCAAGGACAATAATGGGCATTTCAACATCCCCAACAGTAATTTTTTGGTCTGGGAAGAAAGTCCCTTCCTGCAGCTGTTTAAAAAGGCTAGAGTTCTTAAAGACATGAGCGTCATGAACCCTGCCCGGCCAACCCAAGTTGATGTTGGTGAAACGTCCCCTGTGATCAACCAGTGCTTGCAGGACCATGGAAAAGTACCCCTTGCAGTTTATGTACTTGCAGCGCAGGTGGTTAGGTGCCAGGGTAGGGACATGCGTTCCGTGTAGAGCCCTGCCACAGTTAGGGAACCCCATTACTGAAAAGCCATCTATTATGGCCTGCACATTTCCCAGAGTCACTACCCTTGACAGCATCAGTTTGATGATTGCGTTATCCACTTGCATCATTGCATCCCCTACTATAGATTTACCCACTCTGAATTATTGCCGACTGACTGGTAGCTGTCTGGTATGGCAAGCTTCCAGAGGGTTATCCCCACTCGCTTCTCAACTGTGAGGGCTGATCACATTTTGGTATTGTGGTGGTTCAGTACAGGGGAAAGCAAATCACAGAGTTCCATAAAGGTGCCCTTATGCATGTGAAAGTTTCTGAGCCCCTAGGAATCATCCCAGACCTGCAGCACTATGCGGTCCCAACAGTCTGTGCCAGAATCACCATTCCATTTCATGAGTCTGCCCCAATGCCACCAGGATCCCTAAGCTGCTGGTGCCACTGCATTTGGACAGGTATGTGTCCATGTCCTCCTCACTCTCATGACTGCTCTGCTGTCATGTTCTCACACGGGTTTTCCCTTTCTGCATACATTGCACGATAATTTGTGAGCTGTTTACAATGCCCATAACTGCTGCGATGAGCTGAGCGGGCTCCATGCCCACACTACTATGGAGTCTGCATGGGCAGTCTGGGTAAAAGGGCAGAGTTGGCAGTGGAAACGTTACTCCATGCTTGCACTACCCCACACCTGCAGTACTATGGTGGAGGCATTCCCACTTCGAGGGAGAAAGAGGAAAGAAGTGATGCCACATGGCGGGAGAAGAGGTGCCACTCGGTGGGAGATGCAGAGGCCACCAGACTTGATGTACTTTCTGGAGTACCTGGAGCACAGCAGGATAGCAGCCACATGGTGAGAGATGCTGATGCCACCAGAACTGATATTCCGGCCAAACAACGAGAGGACCTCTCAGGTAGACATTTCTAGGCAGTCCAGGGAAAAGGACAGAGTTGGCAGCAGAAGTGTTACTCCATGCCCACACTACTCCATGTCCCCAGTACTACGTGGAGGTGTTCCCACTTCAAAGAGAGAAAGAGGAGAGGAGAGATGCCACTTGGCAGGAGATGCAGAGGCCACCAGACTGGATGTATTTTCTGGCGTGCCTGGAGCACAGCAAGATAGCACCCACAAGGTTGATGCCACAAAAATAGATACTCCAGTCGACCAACGAGAGGACCTCTGAGGCGGCTTCATAGTGGCAGGAGAGCTGGATTCCAGCAGAAGCGGTGAGTGGCAGACATGCTGCTCTGTCTACCGAAAGCAGTATGGTGTCTGCAGGCCCGAAAGGCGCAAAATGACTGTCTGCCGGACCTTGCACAGAGGGAGGGCAGAGGGATGGGAAGCACGCACAGAAACCTGCGAGACTGTTTTCGCCTCCATCATGCAATGCCAGCTTTACCCAGAATTCCAAAGGGCTATGGGGACTGCGGGCACTGTGGGATACCTAGCCACACTGTGCCACTCAGAGTCGACACTAGCCACAGAACTGTGAATGCAATCTGCCAAATTAGTCCTCTTACTGGGGACACACACTTGGCTCCTTCCTACCCAGTCTCTCTCTGTGGAATTCCTCCTTGTCCATGACAACCTTCCTCATCCCAGAAAGTGACTGCACCTTCCTTCCCCTGCAACACCTTTTCTGCTTTCAGCCTCCTGGCTTTATAATGCTTCCTCCACCCTTTCCCAGCTAGACTTCACTCAACTAACCTTGACCCTCCCTCTCCCAGATAATCTATTTGGCTTCTCAGGTCCTCATTAAACCTACCTGGGTTGATGTAGTGTGCATACCCTATTACATGTGCTCTCTTTAAAATTCCTCTAATAAATGTAACCAGTAGGTCTGAGACAAATCCCCTGAATGTGAACCCTCTGGACTTGTGGGTGTTGGGTTTGGGGATGCAAATTAAGTAGAATCTCTAATTCCCTCAGCATTTCGGCAGTGCTAGGAGCTAGTTTGTTCATATCACACATGACTTTTGGCTATCTGGGAGGCTGGTGTGACATTGCACTCTATATGATTTTATGAAAATAGGCTGATTGTGAATATAACGTAATTAAAATATGCTTCATGCAAAAGGTCTCTTGTAAAGAATCATTACAAAGCTTATAATCTACTGAGTGTGATCATTCTACTTGTATAAATGTATCACTCTTGTATCTGAAACTAGAAATATAAAATATAACTCTGAGAGCCTATTGTAATTATGCGAAGTGTGGGCCATTAATGGTGGTTTGGAATCTTGATGGCTCCCATAAGCTGGGACAATTGATTGTGGATGGCTCTGTTTGCAGGCAGGCCTTCCTGTGAGTCAGGCTGGGAGGAATAAAGGCTTGAGTCTCACAGGAAATCTGACCATCTCACCTGGTACTGAAATCCATCTTAAACTTGGTGCTTTTCCCTTTAGAAGTGGGGAGGGAGGGACCCAGAGAGACAAAAGATTCCCACCTTGTGCCAAAGCCATATAAGGGGGTGGCAATCATAAGAAATCCCCTAGCTACCACCTGAGCTGGAACAAGAGCTGTACTAGGGGAAAGGACTGGGCCCGGACTAGGAAGGCGTCCAGTCTGTGAAAGAAACTTATTGAAACATCTCTGAGGGTGAGATTTTATCTGTATTCAGTTTTATTACTGTATTAGAGATAGATCTGCGTGTTTTATTTTATTTTACTTGGTAATTCACTTTTTTCTATCTGTTACTACTTGGAACCACTTAAATCCTACTTTCTATAGTTAATAAAATCACATTTTACTTATTAATTAACCTGGAGTATGTATTAGTACCTTGGGGCAAGGGGGAACAAAGAGCTGTGCATATTGGTCTATCAGTGTTATCGAGGGTGAACAATCTATGAGTGTACCATGTGTAAGCTTCATACAGAGTAAAACAGATTTATTTGGGGTTTGGACCCACTGGGAGTTGAACATCTGAATATTAAAGACAGGAACACTTCCTAACCTATCTTCAGTTGAGCCTACAGCTGTTACGGGATGTGGTTCAGACCTGGGTCTGGGTTTGCAGAAGGTTTGTAGGTCTGGCTCAAACCAGGCAGGACTCTGGAGTCCCAAGCTGCCAGGGCAGGAAAGCAGGGGTAGAAGTAGTCTTGGCACATCAGTTGGCAACCCCAAGGGGGTTTATCAGATCCAACTCATCACAGCTGGTTTACTGTATGCTCTTCTATTAATTCTAGTAATGACAGACGAATTGTACATTTGTAATGTTGAGGCTGAGGACTATGTACTTTTATTTTATTCCTCTTAGTCTCAGGGATTAAATCATGTTATTTAAGGAGGGGGAAAGAAGATTAGTTCAACTTATTAATGATACAAGCAAACAGGGGAAACTCAGAATGTGTAAAATGTTCAATTTGCTTATAGGCCATGATTTTCGAACCTTAACCAGGATGCTTTGGATTTTGCCATTGAAAAGTAACACACATTAATGGAGATTTTGCCCCAACTAAAATACATCATACCAAGCCAATCTATAATATATATATCTGACATTTGATTCAAGCTTGGGATTGTTTGGACACATATTGACTGAGAGAGCTAAAGCAAATGTGATAAATATTAAAAACTACAAAGACAGGAATAGACTAGTAAAAATGAAAAAGTACAACCTAGCTGAGAAATTCTGCTGTATTTAAGTGATGCTTGATCTTAAAATGGCTATTATTTGACAAAAATACTGATTAGTACAGACCTAGACAACTATTCATAACTAGACTGAATGCAATAAATCTGAGAATTGCAAGCACTTGTAATGCTTGCAACATATGAAATTATTTAAACCATTTTATTGTACAATCACAGATTATTAAAATAAGTGCAGCAAACTATTAAATCATAGGTATTTAGTAAATTCCAGTCTTTCCCAAATAAATAATTGTCTCATCAGCTTTTAAATTAACTATAGCCTGTTAGTCATCCCCCATTATATACACTACCTGACTAGGTAAAGTGGTTATTGGATTCTTCATACAGTAGCCCCTGAACTCCTTCAGTCAATTAAATCCTTTATCGTATCTGATTTGTCACTGCCAGTGTCACTGCTAATCTTCTAAATCCACATCAGTTCACAAGCCTTAAATGTACTTATTCTGTGGCAAAACTGGGAAGCTATACAAGCAGAACCCCCTACTATGAACTACAGCTCTGCTCACTCTTGGAAACAGATAATCACTTCTCTCACACCTTAGATTTTGTGCACTATAATTGGAAAAAAATATTATTCACCAAAAAGTACAGCTACTTGTGCATTAAATGCTGTAAATCTATTACCCAGTTCCTTGTCCTTTTTAATGATAACCAGGAACAAAGTAACTACAACTTATTTCAGAATCTATAACTTGAACAACTTAGTATCAGTCTCCATGACTTTGGAATACACCTCCACAAAAGTATTCCAAAACATTTTTTTTTAAAGTTTGATCTGATATTAAACTCTCTATCTCTAACCCTCCCCATATCCTTCTGTTTGCCACTAAATACTTGATTTCTATAGAAAGAAGGAAAATAACAGGCAGTAAATTATTGTTCAGAGTAACAATCTTGTCAATCTAATGATAACTTCAGTTATCGTAAAGTTAAACATAGATATCAATATATTTATTTTATATTTCAAAGTAGAGTTGGTCAGATAGGCATACACTTGATTTTCCTTTAAAATACATCCTTTTCTAAAGGATTTTTCTTTCAATAAAATACACTCTTTACATATTATAGCTTTTATAAGCCTCTGGACTAAGAAAGCAATTCCCTACACAGGTTGGACGCATTACCTTTATTCTGAAAGAGAAGGTAAAATAGAAGAGACTCTTACCAGAGACAAACAATTCATTCAGCTATATCCAACAGTGCTCGGTGCAAGCAGGCAGCATGAGTGATATTTGGGCCTCACACAAAAGCAAGATAATTGGCTTTCAATGAAGAGATGTAAGCATCCATCATAATGGCACTGGTGCTGAGGCTGAAAGCTACCTCAGCTGTTCTATGTACTCTGACTGTAAGATGATGTCACAAACATCAACTGGGTGTACTCTCATTGGCTTCTGTTACCTGGAATCATATCTTAACCCTAAACTGTCAGCTACAAATTGAAATGTGGATCTGTTCAATATATATATGGGGTGGAGGGCGGGGGGGAATGGAATGTACTGAAAGCTCCCACTTTGGGTGACAGGTGCATGCTATTTAAACAGTTAAAATAAAAAATCCAAAAACTAATTTGCCTAAATTATTAAACAAGAGCCCTGGGGAATTGCATTTTCATAATGTTTACTAAATGACAGTAATCTTCAAAATATTGTACAGAAGGGGTATTAAATGAAAGGTTAATGAATACAGCATCTGTAGAATTCACTTTTATAATGATTTTACATTGCCTCCTATTAAGTCATGAGATTTCTCAAAGATACACATAAAAAGGGGGGTTAAATTTGAGAACAGTGCATATATAGCTATAATTAGGTTAACTCCAGCAAGATACTGGTATATTAAGAATTTAAAACAAAAAAATAAAAATAAAAGTAAAGATATGCACAAATGTAAATGTGCACTTATTCTTTGAATGTGAAGTAGGATCTCAGCCATTGTGTGGTAAATGAGGCATAAAACACACTGTCAAAAATCTGATGTACTAAATATAGTGGCACTAAATATTTTGTTATGTTACCAGAACTATTCCACAAATCATGTGAACTTTAAAATGAGCCCCAATCCAGCTATTAAAGATCTGTTTTTCTCTGAAACAAATAGAAATAATAATCTGATCTTTCAGTTTTAACTGATAGACCATCCTGTTGCTCTATACAAAGGAAAAAAAAACAACACAGGTCATATACGTTACGTGTTGTATATAGAGCTCTTGTACTACTTTTACATTTTTCCATCACTTTGAATTGTACCCTTTTGCTTATTTGACAGGATAAGAGCTTGGTTTGATGTTTGTTTGGAGTAAAATATATAGTACATTTAGTTATTTTGCAATTCAGTATTCCTGAAAGTAAGGGTTGTGTTTAAAATTCCTTCTGTTCAGTTTATTCCCCAGGAAAAATATATACTCAGAAATGATTTTGCTTAATATAGAATATGTGAAACATATCATAGGATTTCTCAAACAAACTTGATAAACAGCTCTGCCATTGCCTTGTGGTCCTTTCACCAAGCTGTAGAGACTCAGGAGATTAAATTCTGGGGACTTAATAAACAGCAGCTCTGTGTAGGGATCTGGAAGCTAGCCTATTAGTCAAAATGTACTTTAGGCCAAAGTGAAAGCCCCATATCATTTATTTCTGCCTAGAAAACATGGGAGTTCAGATGGAAATGTATATATAAAAAAAGATTCATTACCATGCAAAGTGACATTTAACTGAATTACAGATCAGAAAGATGAATTTGGACAATAGGAAAGGCAACTTTGCTTTTGTATGATTAACGATAAAGGTAAGACAGAGTAATTGCTAAGAAGATATGTGTCATGAGTAAAAATTATTTATGAGGTAAAATATGCTTAGACATATCACCTATTTAAGCCATATTCCTCTGAAAATTTAATGCTATAAATAGCCAAGATCAAAGAAAAGACACTTGATAAAATCTGATTATGTAGGTAGATTTGGTCTGTAAAATGTAGTTCGCATATCTAACTAATCTTAACATGATGAATTCATGTCCCATACATTTGTTATTCTTACACACATAATACTTCATTTCCTTAACAGCGTTATTTATTCTTATGTGAACTGCTAGATACTCTATGTGGATAAAGTACAGTGTGCTGGAAAAAAGCCTCCATCGACACTAACATATTAAAGTCCAGATTTTATATTTTGCTCATTGAATAGTCATTTATGTTAGTAGTTTTACTCATGAAATAATTAGCACACAATAAGCAGTAGAGGCCCATTGTGAATTTAAGAAGAGAAAATTGCCCCAAACCCATCTGTTAAATGGAAGTTGCACTTAAACTCCAGCACATTCTCATTAGAATGCCTTCTTTTATTCTGTAAAGTTGTGGTAAATTAGTATCTTTAAGTTGAGTAGTTTATGAGATATCTTAGTGGTAGTGAATCATCAATTTATAATACTTTTGATGTTAAAATCAGTATTGCTGTGTAGTCAATGTAGTGAAAATTTGGATCATTATAGAGACAGTCAGACCCAACAGGTAATAGCTGTGAAGCTGTCAGTGAAATAGCAGCTCCATGATCATAATAAATCCACTTATTATCATGCTAAAACAAGCTTTCCAGTGTGTTAAACATAACATTTCCCATTGGCTGTACAAAGAGGAAAATAAAACAAATAAATTAGATAATGGACCACTGAAGCTGTATCTCTTGCACAGACAGTAATTGCAAGCTAATATTGCAGAAATAACTGTCAGATACTACCTTGAAATGACCATTTGAATGAGAAGCATGTAAAAGGCACAAAGTAACTCAAATATTTTACTCATATTATCCCTGCATTTAGTAAAAAAAAAAAATCCTATACAACCAAAGCAAATAGCCTATCCCTATGCTATAAAAATGCATATACTGCTTTCTCAGAGTGTGTCACTGTGATGAGTGGTCTGTTAGCCTCCCTTGTTATATGATGCATACAGCATGGCATCCATGGCACAGGCAATGAGCTACTTTTGAAGATGTCTTTAGGAAAATATAAATCACATTTAGTAGAAGAAAAAGGATGACTGACTCTCAGTGACTAAGCATGCTGCTTTCTCCCAGAGTACAGTATTAATCAACATAGAAATTATTCTAATGGATCAATAGAAAAAGAGATTTTAGAACTGAAGCAAAGCGAAACTCAGTTTCATGAATACATATTTCCCACAAGTTGAAATCATTATTCCATTTAATTGCCTGGCAATTACTTCTGTCAAATCAATTTAATGGTTAAATCCATTATTTATATTACAAAACACAGCAGAGACTAATTGCAAAAACACAAGTCTTTCGATGACGCTTAACCTACACATTATTAACATGGTTGGGGTGAAATCTAAAGATTTGGAGGAAAATTAGAACTTAGATGATGGGGTTTTAGAGATTAAACATACAGACTCAAAATTGCTGTTCCCAATATTCTGTTTTGGAAGAGTGTCAAGTCAGGAAGAGTTAATAACTGTTACAAGCATTTGTCTATTTTATTCTCGCAGCATCAGCAGCTGGCTCACTACCTTGTTATCCACAAGATGGCAGCTCTGTTTACATGGTCACTTACTCTTGCAATATCCAATTTGAAGAACTTTCAAATTCATTTTTCATTTTATAGTAGATATTTTCATATATCATGAAGAAAACGTAAAGTCCTGACAATTAATTGATCAACCCTATTGATCAGCCGAAGTACAGTTGGTTATGCAGTAATTCCAGAACTGTTGAGAGATGACAGAACAAGAGATGGCACTTTTAAACAAAACATAAGTTTTATTTTAGGAGTTTTAAAAATTCTCCATTCACAAACATATGCTCTTCAATCTCTAGCACGGGAAGCCAACAAAGCCCTTAAACATATGCTTAGCTTAAAACAAGCAAACAGTCTCATTAACTGTAATGAGACTACTCACATGCTTAAAGTTAAGCATATGCTTAAGGGCTTGAGCTGGATAGTTGCCTAAATCCTTCACTCATTTTAGAATTTCATCTCTAAAATAACGGAATACACCTTCTATCCTGAGTTGTGCTACTAAAAATATAACACATATATTTGTATCCAATGTAAAATTCTTTGTCAAGGTTAAATGTCTGACTGAATAAATGAATTTAATGAATGCCTGATGATAATTTCTGCCTCACAAATTCACTGAAGTCCGAAGGAAGACACACAAATAAGGTCAATTTGAGTTTAGGTGATTATGAAGGTTTCAGTTTCACAATGGGAGTGAAAGACTAAAAAACCTCAAAATGACTTCTTGGAGAATAAAGCCTAGTAAAATATTCAGTCTTATCACACTTGACTAGCTTTTCTACAAATATGCATAGTCTTGCTATCCTTCATTTGGCTACACTGAAAAACAAGAAAGTAAGGTTTTGTTATTTTTAAAGTCTTTTAAAAAATGTGATTTCACTGGTATCACAGACATTCTTCAAAGGAGACTGTAAAGTATGAGATTCTAATTGCAATAAAAGAAAATATCACATAAAATAACAACATTGGACTAGGTAATTTGCAATATTGGCACAAACACCGTAGTACATTTAAGGATTTAAGTTTTAGCTGCATTGAATCTAGATTTCGAGTACAATTTTCAAAAGCACATAAGTGACATGATCACAAGTCCTGTTTTCAAAAGGAACATAAGTATTTAGTTGATCATATAAGATTTAGGGTTCCAAATGTCCTAAGTAGAACTGGGCAATGTTTTTTGGACAAAAATCATTTTGGCCTATGAAATTCGTATTCGGGTACACTGAAAGATTTCATGAATTTGTATTGAATTAATTGAATTTATACTGAAAAATAAAAAGAAAATTCTGAAAGATAGAATATTTCATTTCTAATTTTTCAAAAAGGAAAATTTTCATTTTTTTTCATTTTAAAACAACTTTGCATTTAGAATTTTACTTCTATCATGCTTACAAACCACAAAAATAAAAATATAATTTTATTTCATGCCAAACAATATGTTTAGTACAACCTGAAACTTTTATCCTGTTTCATTTTACTGAAAAGTTGAAAAAAATCATTTTTGATTGATTCAATTTTTTTTTCTGTTTGGTCACTGAACCAAAAAATCAGTTATTTACACAGGTCTAATCCTAAATCACTGAAGTGTTTTTGAAAACTGTATTCTTTATTTATTGGTTGATTTTGTTTTTGCTTGTTTACTGGCTGTTACTTAACAGATTTAGGGTAAAAAAGCACCCAAGTGACTACCAGCCTAAATCATACTTCCAAATCATATTTCCATTGCCTTTTGTTAGCAACTAACAAAAAAAAAGTTACTTTAAAAGAAATCATTGGTTTTTTAAAAAAAAATTAAAGGGAGAAAAACATCCCATAGACAGCCTGGCTTGTGTCCATGCCAGATGTTAATCTTCATTTCACCACTTTTGCATGGCAAAACCCATGCTTAATTCATGCCAGGGCTGAGCACGGGTACCTCTGGGCTTGGCAGTCCATAGACTTGGCATCTCCATCTTTGCCGCATGACAAGCAGTTTCAATTAAGGGGAGCAACACAAACTAGGTGGGACATACTGCATCACACGCTGTGGTTACAGTGGGTGACTCCATGGGGAGCAGGAGTTCACACAGACAGTGGCCTGCTCCTTCCCCTGCAAGCTCAGGAGGGCCATGAGTCCCATAATAAAATTTGCTGGGCATTTAATAACAATGGTTGTTTTCACAGTCCCCACAGATTCAAACACACATGCAAGATATGCTTTGGGACCCATTTGGCCCATTCTTGCGAGAGCGGTGCGGGATGATTGCAAGGGGAAAACAGGATTGAGGGAGGGTGAAGTGCCAACAGTAGGTTTGGCTCGGCTGAAGCAGGTCATGGGGTGCAGAACACAGTCTGGATAGGGGGACAAGCTGGGACCAATCCAATGGACATGGGCACCATTGCCAGTCAGGCTTAAGGTGTTCAGGGTTTCCTATGGGATTACCCCCTAACAAAGCACATGTGATATGTATTTTTTTGCGGGGGCACTTAACTGTGGGATTTCAGATCCCTTTTTCAGGGAGAAGCACCCAGGTAAAGTTCCCCCTCACCCTTCGCCCCTGGGTTCGGGCCCTAGCAGAAATCAAGGGAATATTGAGGAATACATCACCTTTCATACCCGCGAGGTGGATCCATGAACATTACAATGAATTAGGTGGCCTGGCAAAATGTTTGGGGGTATCCGTGGCTGAAGATGAGACAGAGGGTCCTTCCACTACACTAGCACACCTGGATATTGAGTGGAACACAAGGGTGGGCATATTACAGCTCCCTCCCAATAAAAGTATGTGTTTCTGGTATGACAACATGGCAGGCCAAACTTCTACCTCACGCAAGTTTATGAAACTTAGTGAGAGAATTTGTGTCACAATGTTTAAGCCTTAACATCTCTTTTTTTTCCTTCCAAGTATATACTCGAGATTGGATGATAGCACAGCAGATGTTCTGTCTCGTTTGCAGTTCAACAGAGTGCAGGGTCGTGCACTAGAAGCTAGCGACTAACTCAAGTAGACGCCGCTGGTGCTACGGCATATGAGGATCTGAGAGTCGGTTCACTTATATCAGGAAGTGGGGGGTGTTGCAATACATGGCATTGACAACTCAAGTGCGGGAGTCCTTGACAATCCTTGCTTAGTGCAAAGGGCAACCAAGTTTATTGTGAATGGGGGTTCACCCAAACTTGGGGTAGGGGTAACATGTTTTGGGCTGCTATTCAAGAGGCCATTGGAAGATGTCTGGAATCCTAATTAGGTGTGTGTTGGGGGAGGGAGGGGCAAAGGCAGCCAAGCTAATTGCTGGTGCCTCCTTGTGGCGGAGATCCAGTGCAGGTACTCCATAGGGAAGGCATCCAGTAACCAGATAAATGGCCTGGTAAAGGACTTAAAAAGGAGATGCTGGATAAAGGAATGGAATAGTGTGGGGGTAGGAACTCCTATGGTTCGAACAGCAGGGAACCTATCTCCCTTCTTTATAACCCAACTTCCCCCTCCTACAAGGGGGATTGGATAGCAAGATCCTGGCAATGAATTTGCTGGAGGGACCTGGATGGAAAAGAGGAGGAGCTGGTGGAAGCCCACTGGGTAATTACATAATAAATCATGGTTAGTTGCACTATACACTTTTATCCGCTGGATAGTCTCAGACATCTAATAATAAAGTTGCACCCTAATTACATCCATATCAAGTATCTCTTGTCTCTCTTTTGTCACACCTGGACAAAGAAACATTTCACAGATAGCCTGGTTTGTGTGCCTGTGAGATGTTCATTTCCATTTCACCACTTCTCTCTGTGGCAAAACCTGTGCTTCGTTTGTGCCAGGCCTGAGCTGCAGCACCCTGGGCTTGGCAGTGCATAGCCCTGGCATCTCTGTGCTTGCCATGTCAGTTATGAAAGTAAAACAACTCCTTGAGCCCCACCACCTAATTGCTTAAACTCCAGCACCTCTTTCATTACAAATGTAGCACTGGGCAAAACTAATCTGGAAAGCTGGTGAATCTGGACAGGTAAGGATTTGCCTGGCATGTGGAGATGTAGAACTGGCATACATCAGCCCCACATCAATGTAGGTTTATATCAGCCCCGTATCATGTTGATGCAGTTGTGGAGGAGAGGCTGAGTAGCACTGTACTCTGATGCTTCTTTGCCATCAAGAACAGCCCCTCAATAGGGAGCCAGAAACGCAGCATAAAGCCACTTTCTCCTTCACACCCTACCCTCAAGTGGGCTAAGTGTACATCAGCTTCAGCAAAGGATACTACTCTACATTTTCAATAGAACATTTCAAAGACCAACTTTCATTAAACAGACTTGCTTTCATTAAAGTCACGAAACGTAGGGCTTATGCTGAAACTTGGTTTTAACTCTAACTCTGTCCTCATGTTTTTAGGCTTTAAAACACAGCCTCTTTTTATAGGATTATAAATCTTGTTATCAGTTCAGCATGTAATGAAATACAAACTGGAGATATAGTAGAGTCTTCAGATTTGACTTACCCAAGGAGATCTTCAGAAAAAGCTACATTTGAAATAAATCGATTCATTAATAGAGCAAGTTGAAAATTTTCACTAGTAAAACTAACAAAATTAATAAGTACATTGGAGCTCTTTCAATGGCAGAAGTAAATCATCCAGCTTCATGACCAGCACTATCTATATCTAGGTTGAAGCCTGTGTGGAAGACTAAAATACCAGTTACTAACAACTTTTCAATCATTTTGGCCAAAATTGGGTGATTTGAGATTGGGCAATGTTAAGTGGGCCGGTCAGAAGATGGTCTTTTGAATATTAGTCAGACTAATGTGTGTTTAAGGATTACTTACCTTTTCTATAAGACTGAAACAGTTTCAGTCAGCAATGGAACTAGCTGCTCTTCATTCATTTCCATCAAGCATAGTAGCCACAGGTGAATCTTGCAAGATTGTGTCTCAGCTCTTACTCATTACTTTCAGAACCTCTGCTGCATGGCCAAATTCCATCAGAAAAGGAAGGATGATACATTTCCCTCAAAACTAGAATTGCTATCCTGAAATCAATTACAAATTAAAATGAAAGCTCCTCACAAATACAGATATTCAGCAAAAAGGTGTCAGTATTATATTAGGAGAAATTGTGATAATGTAAAGGAGGAGGTTGTTTCTAACTTAGCATGACAGGGTACAAAATCACATTATTCCACAGAAGGAAGGGAGGACTGGTGATGAATGCATAGCTCTGTGCTGAATGACCAACCAGCCTTTGAGGCATGTAAAAGGCTCATATTTAATTGAATTTACACAAAAGGTGGATTTATTTTCCTTATACTTTCAAACCATGCCATGGTGTTTTACTGAATTATTAAAAGAGGTGATTTTACAAGCATCTGCATGAAGATCTTTAATACTGTTATTGTTCTTAATAATAATACAACAGGTTCTGACAATATAAAAAATCCTTCTGTGTGAAGTGGTGATCTTTCACCATTTGCTGCAAGCTTAGTGATAATCAAGTCAATTGGGAGAAAGACCTTGGGAAGTATAAGCCATTCATTGATTTAGTCTGGCTGCTTATAAGCTATGTTCACTCACTGATCTTTCAAAAATCCAGATGTATAAAGCGCAGCTTCTTTTCAAATGTCACTACTGGTGGCTGGGACAGATGATTTTTAGAATGTTATTCAGTGAATTATTATCATAATCTTGTAGTTAGTTATTTTTCAGAATACAGAGTTCTAATGTTCTCGAACTTTAAACTGATCTTCAATAACACAATATCTTCTTTCTTTTCATTATTATTAATACTCAATTGTATTCAATGGAATTCACCACAGAGACCAAGAAATCCCCTTATAGAAGAGGTAGCATTTAAGGTCTTCAGGAATGTATCTGGCAAATAAAGTTAGTTTATACTCTCTCTAAATGTTTCCTTTAATTATCATTCAATAAAGTGCACATACAATATTGCATAGACTGCAGAATACACTGAAAATGGTGTGTTAACCATGAGTTGATTAGCTATGATCAACACTACACTATTAAAATAACATTTTAGGTTTTTGAATGGCTGCAATAATTAAGGTTGGGTGAGCCATTCTACAGAAGATAAAAGTCCAACAGAAGTGGATTTTAATGGGCTTTTCATTAGCCAAACTAGACTGAGACATTATAGGCTTAATTCTGGCGGATGATCAAATCTATGCTGATGTTGCAGTAGGACAACTGAAGTGAAATATCATCAGTTCTATCCAGGATTAATCTCCCCACCGGGCGCAAAACTCAAAAGTCACATAGTGAAACTGCTGGCAAAGAAAAACTCTGCCTTGAATCCATCCTTGAAATATAAACAGAAAGCTCACCATTGTATGTATCCCCTTCTTCCACTCACAATCCATTCCCAGACAATGAATGGAAATTAAACTGTGCATTATAAAATTCATCCAGTCAATCTGAATACATTTGACTCTCAAAAATTTTTCTTTGTAGACCAGATTTTAGTTGTATTATTATCCAAATGGAAAATTTAGACATTATCTGTTCTCGATGTCTAAATCCTTAATTTACATAATATAAACCACAATCTGCTGTACATGGAAATGCTTTTGAGAGTAAAAGGCATTTACACTGATTGACTGAAATTTAACATTAGAGTAGAACAACATTCATAATTTCTGTCCCCGGCAGAATTTATGACATTTCAACATTTGTTTTCATCACCAAACTGGCCAAAAGGGTGAAATTTACGAACTTTCAAAGACTGGAAATTAAAAAAAAAAATCTGTTCAGGAATGTGAAAATATTTCACTTTGACATTTTTGATCAAAATGAAAGGTTCTGAAGATGAAATGAAATCACGATGTTCTACTTTGTTTCAGTAAACTGACTCAAAAGGTTTCAAGTGGGATCCCATTAACTGCATTTCCTTAGTTCATTGCTTTACAGAGGTTATAGTTTGGGTGCTCCTTGTCTCCTATGAGCTAGGTTCCCTGGAGGACTACATCTCCCACAATGCCATGTGGATGTTGTATGGTAGACAGAGGGGACAATGGGCACCCAAGCTACAACTCTCATAAAACTGTGTGTTACAGAAATGCATTTTAATGGAGGATTTGGGGTGGATTTTTGAGTGTGTGTATGGGGGTTGTTGTGTTTCACTTTTAAACTGATCTGTAATTAAACATTTCAAGTCAATTCAATAACATGAAATATTCTGATATGAGTCAAGATAAATTGAAATAAACTACTTCATTTCCACTTTCCTGATAAAAGATTAAAAATAGCAACATTGAAATTCCCACATGGAAAATTTCAATTCTGAAGACATTGCATTTTCTCTTGGGAAAATTCCTGATTTATTTAACACACAGTTCCAGTGTCCTTTTGCATATGGATTCATATTTAAATTCTCCTTTTCTTTTTCTCTCTTTTAAAATATTTAGTCCAGATACAAAACAAACAAATATGGTGCTAGGATGTTTTAAGTTATATGTGCACAACTGTATATTTGTATTTGCATATGTCTAATTGATGCACAATATTATACAGTTAAAGTGATAAGACTAAAAAAATAATTTAATTTAAATAATCATTTTCCTCATGCAGAGATCTTTGCTGGATCAGGCTCATAATTCACTTTCTTATCCTGTGTTCAAAAATACAAACCATTTACTTCATTCTTCCTGACCTAGATTTAAATTAATATAGTCTATATTACATACAAACATTGCTTTGGTGTCAACTACAGCTAATTATATTGTTTTCAGCTTTGTCTTGATTTAAATTGAAAATGATGATTTAAATATATTAATATTTTCCCTTCTGTGTTTCCTTGTTATAAATTAATGAGCCATATATTACATGCTATCATTCCTTTAGTCCTTTTTCTGAAAATAACCTGTCTGACCTCTCTGACCTTCTCTGAAATTAAAGCAGTAATCTTCAGTTATCTTTTTGCCTTCTTGTGTCCGAAGTGCATACACATAGTGGACCTTCCTCTGAGAATAAAATTAATAGTTTCCTTAACCCAATCTATCATTACCTTTATTTTGCCGAAGAAACTATATATTGAAATTCAGTTCCATCATTTCTTGGTATCAATCAAGGTTTACAACAATGAATTGCATAGGAATTAATCACATAAAACAATTAGTGTTTATATCTAAGCCCCATTACATTGTATGCAGTTTCTTTAATGACACCCCTTGTCCCTTTCCTATGGCATATTACTTTCTCAATCTTTTAAAAAATATTTTAATATTCTTTTCCTCTATCGTTCTGTTACTTCTCCTGTGAGCTCCAAATAAGGCTCTCCCCACACCTTCAGATCTATTAATTTTCCTCCTCCAACATGTGAGTTCCTAATGCTCCAAAACAACACTGCATAAAAGCTTGAAAGCTGCCCTGGGAGAAGGCCTATGAATCATATAAGTCCCACTGAAATTGTAAAATAGGATTTGTGCTGGCCCTCCACGAAGAGAAGAATTTCATCCTAGAAAAGTATCCCTCTACTCTTTGTAGGGAACTGTTAGGTGCTCACTCTCCAAGAATGGCCCTCTGAAAATGGATGGCATCTGGCTTGTCTGTACTTTCCAAATTTATGTAGCTGTTTTAATCTAAAAGAGAAAATATATCAATTTCTTCAAGTTAACTTTGCATGAATCATGCAGACATTGCTTATTGAATACTCGTGGTTATCTTCATATTAAATGTTAGTTTTTCTTAGTGTAATCCTTGTAGTTACACAAAATTTCAGATAAAATAATTTGGTGCACTTGTCCATATACTATTTAAGGAGCTGTGGTAAATTATAAGCAATTGTTTACTTTTCTGAGCTGCTTGAATTATCTGTTTAGCTGAAGTGTAACAGCATTCATCTGAGGTATCATAGGGTCTCTGGGTTGTCTTCCTTTCCTCAGCTCACCCTCTTTTTCCCAGTAAAGCTGGGCAGGAAATGATTTTCCCATCCCATGAAAATGTCCATTCTGCATTGGACAATAATTTTATTAAAAAAAATAAAAGGAAGAAAAAAAGACAGAGATCCACCTCAGAACAGCTAATACACCAGTGGCTAGGGCACTTACCTGAGATATGGGAAACCCAGGCTCCAGTCCCTGCACTGTCTGATTCAGATCAAGGACTTGAAACTGGATTTCCCACATCCCCATTGAGTGCCCTAACTACTGGGTTAGAGAGTCAGTCTTTCCCCCAGCCCAATGAAAGCTTAATTATTTTTACAAAATGAAACAGCTCCAACAGGAGAGATTGAGAGAGACACACACAGGAGAGTAGTGTGGTGGTGGAGGCACTCACCACAGATTAGGGAGAATCAGGCAGAGAGAGAACTAGCACCTGCATTTCCTACATCATACGAGTGTCCTACCAACTGGGCTGTTGGCTATTCCAGGATGGAGGGGAAAGAGGTACTTCACCAGAAATTCCATCCTGGAACCTGAGAAAATTTTTTAATGAAAGTTTAATTGACATTGATACATTTCCACAAGTTTTGGTTTCAGATAATCGCCATTTTCTGACAACAACAAAAAAAGTTTAGTTTAGTTGAAAAATACTGACCTGTTCTATTTGTCAGCTGTCACATAATATCTTTTTGTAAGGCATCTTGTTTGTGATGCACAGGCTCACAGCAAATATTATTCATGTGCCAAAAAATTAACTATGATAAAGTTATAAAAGTTTTTGCCATTGTTAGTATCAGATGGTTAAGGAAGTGCTATCAGATATTTTTTTCCACATTGACTATCTCAACAGCTGTTGAGATAAAGATACAAAATAGAAAATAAATTCTTCTATCTTAGGTGGATGTGTTGGGGAAGGGAGAAAGGAAGGGAAATGTGGAAGATTAAGGGCCTGATTAAAATCCTATTTAAATACATGGAAAGACTCCCATTACGTCAATGGACTGTGGATTGAGACCACAAAGAATAATTACAATTAACTACTTTGAAGTTACCCTGGGCCAGATACGCATCTGGTGTAAATTGGTGTAGATTCATTGACTTAAATGTAGGCATTCCAATTTACACCAACTGAGGATCTGTCCCATTTTATTTAGAAGCTATCACTGCTTATCAGAACATATTCTATAGGAATATTTTTATTGCAGGGTGGTGCAAGGGATTTCATAACAAAAATGGAAGTTTACTGATGTAATATTTATACATTTGTACTGGTGAAAAATATTGTAGTAATTCTTGCTTGTTCATTTTGAAGACACCTACCTTCTTTAAGAGGCACTTTAATATCAGACTAATAATCAGTGCATATAATTACAACACCTATCTAATCTGAATAATTTAGCTACACAGTATTTTGCATGCCAGGAGCGCTATAATGGGTCACACACACTGCTTGCGCATGCTGGCTTTCTCAAGAAACCCTTTCTCAAATTCCAGCTGTTCATTTTCTGCATGCATTACTCAACACTTTGTGGCAATCGTTATAGCCATTCATTATGCAGAAATGATTATGCATCTAAAACATTAAAAGGAAGGATTCCCACTTAGTGTTTTATTTCCTCTTGTGTTAAGATGTGAATTTTATTTATTTTGGTTTCTGAAATAACCCTTTCCCCAGGGTGCACGTATAAAAAATATACATCAAGATTATACTTCATCGACACTAGGAGCAATATAATCTCCACACATCAATCCATATAGACTAATGCCTTCACCATGATTCCTCAAAAAATATGTTCTATCCTCAGCACACACCCACCTCAGCGGTCTGGAAAAAGAGCAATATACTATGATAGTCAGACTTGGACTCTACTGAAGAAAATATGGGAAGCAGATTCCAGATTCAAGGATATTTCAGTGAAAAGTACCTTGTGACCAGTGCCTTACCAGTTTGACATGGGCACTGTTAGCTTGAGGATTCCATCTGATCATAGACACATGTTATTACACGAAGAGAGAAGCAATGTTAAGGCAGTCATGACCCAAATGTTTTAGGGTTCTCTCACTGGAGTGGTTAAAATTTTCTGGCTTTCCCATCAAAAAAATTAAAACATTTTGAGTTTTTTGTTCCCTCTTTATCATCCCCCCTTCTCTCCTTTGTCTCACCTAGAGATAGACAAATGAAGAAAAACTGTTTGCACTGTTCATTTCATTAAAAAAACTGGAAAAATGACATGATTTTTTCTATGTAAATATTTCATTTCAAATATATAGCATTTTTTCCACCAGCTCTATTTCTCAACTGCATACTTGATGTATACAGAATCAGGTAACATCTGGTGATAGCAGATTATAGCTTTATTTTGTGAAGGAAAACATGAATTTAGATTTGGAAAAGATCCTGTTTATTTTTACTTACGTCTAGGCCTTTTGAACTTGTTTAATCTCTGTGTAGCTATAAGGAATTTGATATTTGATAAATTAAACAGCAATTAGTCACCGGGACCCGATGACATTCACCCAAGAGTTCTGAAGGAACTCAAATGTGAAACTGCAGAACTACTAATTGTAGTCTGTAACCTGTCATTTAAATCAGCTTCTGTACCAGATGACTGGAGGATAGCTAATATGGCACCAATTTTTAAAAAGGGCTCCAGGGGTGATCCTAGCAATTACAGGCCTGTAAGCCTGACTTCAGCTCTAGGGAAAGGAGTTGAAACGATAATAAAGAACAACACTGTCAGACATAAAGATGAACATAATTTGTTGAGGAAGAGTCAACATGGTTTTAGTAAAGGGAAATCATGCCTCACCAGTCTGCTAGAATTCTTTGAGAGGGCCAACAAGCCTGTGGACCTAGGGGATCCAGTGGCTATAGTGTACTAAGATTTTCAGAAAGCTTTTGACAGGTCCTTCACCAAAGGCTCTTGCCCAAAGTAAGCTGCTTCGGGATAAGAGGGAAGGTGCTCTTCTGGATTGGTAACTGGTTAAAAGATAGGAAACAAAGGGTAGGTATAAATGGTCAGTTTTCAGAACGGAGAGAGGTAAAGACTGGTGTCCCCTATGGGTCTGTTATGGGAGCAGTCCTATTCAACATATTCATAAATTATCTGGAAAAAGGGGTCAATAGTGAGGTGGCAAAATTTGCAGATGATACAAAATTACTAAAGATAGTTAAGACCCAGGCAGACTGCGAAGAGCTACAAACAGATCTCTCAAAACTGGGTGACTGGGCAACAAAATTGCAGATGAAATTTAATGTGGATAAATGCAAGGTAATGCACCTTGGAAAGCACAATCCCAACTATACATATAAAATGATGGGGTATAAATTAGCTGTAACCACTCAAGAAAGAGATCTTAGAGTCATTGTGGATAGCTCTCTAAAAACATCCACTCAATGTGCAGTAGAAGTCAAAAAAGCAAATGGAATGCAGGGCATAATTAAGAAAGGGATAGATAATAGGACAGAAAATATCATGTTGCCTCTACATAAGTCCATGGTATGCCCACATCATGAATACTGTGTGCAGATATTGTCGCCCCATCTCAAAAAAAGATATACTGGAATTGGAAAAGGTTCAGAAAAGGGAAACAAAAATGATTAGGTGTATAGAACAGCTTCTGTGTGAGGAGAGATTAATAAAACTGTGACTTTTCAGCTTGGAAATGAGATGGCTAAGGGGAGATATGATTGAGGTTTAAAAAATCATGACTGGTGTAGAGAAAGTAGATAAGGAAGTTTAGTTTACTACTTTTTATAACAAGAACCAGGAGTAACCAAATGAAATTAATAGGCAGCAGGTTTAAAACAAATAAAATGAAGTATTTCTTCACACAATGCACAGTCAACCTGTGGAACTCCTTGCCAGAGGATGCTGTGAAGGTCAAGAACACAACAGGATTAAAAAAAAAGAACTAGATAAATTCAAAAAGGATAGGTCCATCAATGGCTATTAGCCTGGATTGGCAGGAATGGTGTCCCTATCCTCTCTTTGCCAGAAGCTGGGAATGAGCGACAGGGGATGGATCACTTGATGATTACCTGTTGTGTTCATTCCCTCTGGGGCACCTGGAACTGGCCACTGTCAGAAGACAGGATCCTGGGCTAGACGGACCTTTGGTCTGACCCACTAGGCCCATTCTTATATTCTTATGAAAGTCAATAGTCAGAATTCTTAGTGAAATCTCTTTTGGCACAAGAAAAAAAGGACACATTTTCTACTGAAAAGAGGTCATGATAGCTATCCCGCATAAACCATTCAGAAAACATTGATTTCTGTCAATGTGCTTTATGTTCCCAGCTGAAAGAGATGAGGTCTTGGAAATGTGATTATAAGACACTGCCTAAAAATAATTAATAATAAGGGCTGCAGATGCTGTCATATGTGCATATGAGGTCCTTAAATTAATAGCAGTTTACATTGCCTACATTGTTTTCCACAAAGACTGCTGTTCCATTCTATTTGACCTTAATTAGTATAATTGATAATAGTTTTAGAGCTGCATGCCATTTTAATCATGTAGTTACAGTTTTCCTGACAGAAGAAAAATGAAACAGCAGCTGGGAGTTATCTATTAATAGTGAGGGAACTAAAAGGTAAAAGTAAAGAATCTCTTTTTCTAGGACTTCAGGGCTTTTATGGCATTAGTAATGAATGACAAGTGCATGCTAAAGAGAAGCATGATGATCTTCAAGGATGTAATGAAGGACAGCAGGAGCTAGGATCAATGTAAGGTGAGAATTTTATATTGTTAGGAAGATGCAAGACTAGAAGTCTGTATGAGTGAGCCAGAAAGATAGAGAGACACAAACTTTTTTTTCGGTCACAGATTCAAACTCTAGCAAATATGATGACTATATATTTTTCCTTGAAAAAAACTTAAAAAACAGCTGCTATTCACCTGTTTGACATGGAAATCCAGTGAGCTACCATATGCCTATTGGAGCTTCAGCGGTTTGGTCTCAGTTTCAGACAAGTCTGAGGGCTGGGAAAAGAGAAAGAAAATGATGGACTTTGTGAACCAAGATCAGAAATGTATTCAGGTCACTGGAGATTTTTTTAAAATTATTTTTTAATTATAACTGTTATTACTATTTTCTTGAAAATTTCTCTGGTCACTCCCTGGATTTGTGAGATCGGGGAGATTGCACAAGAAAAAGAAAGCTTGCTCATATGGCAGGCTTCACAGATTTCTCACAGATCTAGTGAACAAAAAGCAGAAAACAAAACAAAACAAGCCCTGCCCATGTGCACTTTCCTCACATCATAGTTGGAGAAAGATAGATGTCAAGCTACCTGTCAATTATCAGTAAATCTTTATATTCCATTGTAGCTTGGCACACATCTCTTCCATGTTTTTTATAAAAATACAATGTAATTATGGCTTAGTGAATACTAAACTATAAATAATACATTTTATATCTCATATACTGTAACTCAGGGGTCGGCAACCTTTCAGAAGTGGTGTGCCAAGTCTTCATTTATTCACTCTAATTTAAGGTTTTGCGTACCAGGAATACATTTTAATGTTTTTAGAAGGTCTCTTTCTATAAGTCTGTAATATAGAACTAAACTGTTGTTGTATGTAAAGTAAATAAGTTTTTAAAAATGTTTAAGAAACTTCATTTAAAAATAAATTAAAATGCAGAGCCGTCCCCCCACCCACCCACCCACCCCCGGAACGATGGCCAGGACCTGGGCAGTGTGAGTGACACTGAAAATCAGCTTGTGTGCCACCTTCGGCACACGTGCCATAGGTTGCCTACCCCTGCTCTAACTACTTAACAAAGCTGAATTGCTTCTATTTCCCTCTTTGTAAGACAAAAGATGTCAACATATAATAGAAGTCATTAAAAAAAATTGTATAACAAAATACCTACATATTTGTTAATAAAATATGGGATTCACAGAGATTTTTAATTGTATACATATCCAGATATGAGCTATGTTTACTTAGGTATAAGAATCCTGAGTTTTTAGATAGAGTAAACAAGGAAGGATAATTCTCTATGAGAGAAATGCAATTAGACATGCATATTTGTGCATAGCACTTTTGAGATTATCCTAAAAATGTTAATTTTGTTCTTACAGTATTAATTTAGTTATATTATTTCTGGGATTTCCATCTTTATTTATCTTTGTACATTTTGTGCCTAGAGACCTTTTTGAATATTCAAAATAAAACAATTTGTCGGTATATTTATGGGAAGAGCAAGGTGGCAGAATGAAGTAGTATCATCTAAAGGCCTGTAAAATACATTTTCACTCAGCTTTTACTTCTGCTTTGTAGAATGGTCATTGACTATTTTTATCTTTCTCTTCTTCTTTCTCATATACTAGCACAAAGAAATGATCTTCAACAGCAGGGATTCTAGAACTTTTGCTGCCTTGGAAAAGTGAAAAACACACGCAGTCTGCAATTACTCACACAATGAATAGTCACTAAACCTTTTGTTGTTCCAGTTAACAGTGTGCTCTGGCTACCTAACAGAACCAGTTCTATTATTTAAACTAATCAGTGTGGAAAAGATGTGTGTGTGTGTTATATATGTGATGTTATGTCATATTTTAATATCTTCTATAGACAAAAATGTTAACAGCATAGTAAGCTTGCATGACTAGCCATCAAAAGTTAGGAAACGATAAGTCATGGTTGCTGAAGGAATACTAACTCTGACCCTGTGAATATATGCATTTTAATAGTATTTATTAGATGGACACTTACTATTTCTAAAATAATAAGATAAACATCTGTAAATCTTAAGTACATATATTTGGAATCTTATAGTACTTGTATTTTTTATATACACAACAGTTGCACTGTCATATTAGTCCATTTGTATTTTTAAACATTTAGAATAAAATTTTCAAAAGCACCTAAGTAACACAGCAAAGGAGCTCAGTGAAATTTTTCAGCTGAAACTTTTTTCAGAGAAAATTCAACAGCACCAAAACACTTCACAAATTTGTGTTGATTTTGCCAAAGTGTTTCAATAGAAAGAGAGCAAAATCTAAAAAAAAAAGTCAAAATCTGTTTTGTGATTTCAGTATTTGGGTTTTTCCTCTGCATTAGGATGAAAACAAAAAATAAAGATACTTGAACCGAGGTCTCCCACGTCCCAGGGTTTGAAGGCTACCTAATTGGCTATTTTGAGGTTATAGTCTATAAATTTTTTATCTCGGATCTGAGAAAACTTTCTGAAGAAAGTTTTGGCAAAACTAATACATTTCTGCTAGAAGTTTCAATTTTGGACAAATCAGCATTTTCCAGCACAAAATATTGTGCCAAAAAAAGTCCCCATCAGTTCTAGTCTTATTTAGTGATTTTACAGTGTCAGGTACAATGAGGCCCAGATGGTGACTGGAGGCTTTAGTGCTACTGTAATACAAATAGAGTGGGTTGGATTTATTTAATTTTTTAATGTGGGTTCTATATAATTAAAATGTTCCACCGGAAAATTCAGATTTTGTTACAATGTTGATGAACAAAAACAAAATGTTTCATTGTAGCTCAGTTCAACATTATTCTATTCCTGAGTCATCACAGTGTCTGACTGTAGACAGAGTACAGTATACACCCATTCTCTCCTATCACCTGGCCTGCGTGGCCAGACTACACCTCACATGATGTACCACAGTCTCTCCTCTGTCTGAGCTGCTGCTGTTTTTCCTGGCAGTCACATAACAAGGATGCTTCATGTAATCCAACCAGATAACCCAGCCCACAGAGGAGAACGGTGGCATGAAGCACTCAAATCATAACTACTGGGAGTCATTCTGATAGCTCAAGCAACAACAGCTCATTGTTGAACTGAGCAAAAATGAAACACATCAGTTTGGGAATATCCTTTTCTGCTTATCAAAGATGTCAAAATGAAATATTTTGGTATTTCTGAATAGAAATTTTCTTTCAACACAATAAAATTAAATATTTTAATGATGATGATAAAAACTGTAATGGGAAAGACACACACACACACACACACACAACCTTCTGGAAAATAAACATTTCTAACCATTTCTTTAAAATACTTTGTCTAAACCTACACACTGGAAATTCACACTAAAACCCACAGATGCAAAAAAAACCCCATGTAATTCTTACCTTTCTTATTGTATCTTTCAACTTACGTAAACTTGTCTGATCTGTTAGAATGATTTACAGAAATGTGATCTGTGATGGAATATTACACAAAAAGGTATTTAATCTGGGTACTCTCCACCATGAGAGCTTGTTCTATTTGCAAATTTATTTTCCAAGTCCATGATTACAGTGCACTTTGGCATATATTTCTACAGAAAGAGAATGCTGATCAACCTTAATACATCAATGAATACCAAAGTTCTAATCTGTATGTTGCTATGTGCTATTGGAATACCTAAAATGCTGAGGATACTGAAGCGGTATTGCTCCACAGGGAGACTGATAAACCAGGAAGGAAGAGAGAAAGTATATAAGATATAGATATGAAAGAACTGAAGTAATATTTTTACACAGGAATGATATTTTTAAAGGGTTTCTTGCTTTTGAAGATGAAATTAATGATAAATGGAAACATCTATGTTAAAATTTTAATTAAAGTTACAATAAAAACAAAACTTCAGTTACCATTTTCCTTGGTCTCAACTATGTACTCAGAACACCATTAGTATTTCCCTGTAATCTGGCTTCAATAACAACAGCACGTACCAGAATAGGGGTGACACTACAATAATTAGTTTGGGGAAGCAAAGCTTTAATCACGCATACTTTATAGAATGAGGTTCAATAATTGTGATGACAATTTATTTTCCTAATTGAAGCTGGATACACCTGTTGTGACCAGAAGCAAATCTCTCAATAGCTCTGGAATTCTCTTCAGCATTCTCTTTCTGTATTTCTACAGAAAGAGAATGCTGATCAACCTTAAAAGCATCAATGAATACCAAAGTTCTAATCTGTATTTTGCTATGTGCTGTTGGAATCTCTCTTCAGAATGAGAGACTAACTTTTTTTCCAACAGCCATGACGGCCAAGTCCCTTAAGTAGTCACTTATCATGCGGTTCCTTAGGTAACCTTTCACATGTTGAAAGCATGAGAATGTTCTTTCATGTGCAGCATTTGATGGAGGAATACTCACATCAATAACACAATTTATGAAAGACAAGTTTGTATTTATCACTTCCCCCTCCCCAACAAAAAAAATAGCTGCTTCAGCAAAATGTCAACCTTGGATTTTCTCGCTTCTTCATAGCATTCAATTACTTTTGGCAAGAGTTTTACCTCAGTCTCTGTACTATCTATATTGCATCCATAGTGTTCTGTGACTGGTTTTAATTTTAGAAAGTCAAGAAATTTCTCAGACTTCAGGTTAAGGCAATTGATACCAACAAGAACAGCTTTATTTTCAGAAAATCTTCTTTGAAGTTTTCCAGTTTTTGATCAAGCCAAAAGATGTTTTCTGATGTCTCCTTTACATAAAAGAGTCTATTCTTCACTTCTTCAATCAAAATGTATTTCTGAAATTTTTAGGCAACTTTTTACACTATTGTGTACCTCCAAAGTTCAGTTGGCTTCAGATCATTTTCTGAAACCGTAACAACTTCACTCCATCTTTCATCAAACGCCTCTTCTGAATCGCTCATGTTGAGAAATTCACTGATTAGAGTGTTCATAGATAAGCTTGTCAGAGACAAGTCACACTCAACTGTTTGCAAACAGTTAGAACGAAGAAATTGAAGAATTTTTCTGAACATGCAAAAGACGACAACATATAAAAAACTAACACTGAACAAAGACCTTGTGCACCCACTGCCCTATCTCCTCTGAACTTACCTCAAGATAGTACAGTGAGTCTCACAGGAATCGATGGAATTGTCTTTTTCACATCATTACAAGCAGAAATATGGCACACCCATCGAGTATCACACAGCTTCTTCAATTTAAGGACTTTATTTTTGGATTGTACTTTCTTTTGAATATGAATTTAGTTGAACCAGAGAGAAAAGTGTACAACTTTTCCAGAATAATGAAAAAAAATATTAGTGCATGTTTGTTTCCTATGCATAAATCAGCAATAAGTAAATTGAGCCAGTGGCTGAAACAGTGAAAGTACAATGCTTGCGGTAGTTCTTCTCATAAGAGAGCCTGCTCAGCATTAAGTTTTCCACTCATAACACTGGCACCATCAGAAGTCTGAGCAATACAATTCTGTATATCAGTACCACACCGTGATAATAGGTTCTTCACATATTGAAAGAGAGACTTTGCATGAAGTGTCTCAGCAGGATGGAAAACAAGAAGCTCTTCATATACAATGCCATGCAAATAATCTCAACACAAATTACACTTGTTTTACTTTGCTAATGTCTTTAGTTTCATCAAGCATTATAGAGAAAACACTAGCCCCTTTCACTTCTGGGCTTAAACCCTTTCTGACATAATATGAATTATTTCATTTTGTATTAACGAATGGATATATTTTGCATAGTGTGGTCCATTTTCAATCTTCTTTCACATCATTGTTTTTGGCTATTAGAGTCAGGAGCTCCAGGAAGTTGCACTTGTCACTACTGCTTCACCTCTCTTCTTTCCCTCTTTGAGCAATCCCCTGGGCTTGGTGATTCACAGGACATCTGCAACAGCTTCAATAGATATGCAGTTCTCTTGCACTAAAGCAAAATATGCATCAGTAATTTGAGACTGAGCTAAAAGACTGTCACCTTTTGACTAAATATCTTTGAATGAAGCCCATGCCACTTGACTATTCTGTGATTTTGACTATTTTCATGATGTTTCCCATACTTTTTTCCCCAGTTGCTGAAGCCATTACTAATGAGTACAGATATTTCTACAGCAACACATATTGAAAAACATCTGCATGGGAAGCAGTAAACTACATTCATTATTTTTTGATATTTGACCCATGGATACAAACTGAACCACTCTATTTTGAAACTTCTTCACTCACTCTTGTATTTTGTTTGAGGACAAGATCTTAGCTGTGTTTTTTTCTGGGGCCATCAGGTACAATTTGTGTAATACCACTTGGTCCTGGTGGAGACTTACCTTATTTCCAGGTGGGTTCTCTTCCAATTTTTCATGGTACCATATTGCCCAGTTATTTTCTTCCATCTCTTTTTCGTTTGATGAAGAACCTGATGCGGAATGTTCCACTTCTGATTCTTCTACAATACAATCTTCTTTATCATTATCTAAGTTACACAGTTTGGAGGGAATACTGGTATAGCACTCTCCTCCTGATATTTCCAAAATTAGACCTCTCTCTGAAGTTGAGGGTAAGTCTTGGTGAATTGCAAAGTACTTGCTTTTCTTTGCTGAAAAGTTCTGAAATTGTCAATCATCATTTGCTTGACATTTTTTAAAAGATTTTTTAAGCTACTTGCATTCAGAAACAGGAGGGCCTCATGGGAAGGGCTACTGTTTTGAACTAGTCTTGGCCAGACTTCACATTCGACCTTCCTCTTCCTGACTGAGTCCATGCAACAGGAAGGAGGAAATTTTTTTTGCGGGTGTGGGGGGAAAGGGCTCAGTGCCTGCACATAGCCCAAACTTGCAGGGATACATTGCCTAAAAAAGGAAAGGATTCATGCACAGCACCTCCGTGCACATGAACTTGCCTGGCCAGGCAGCTAGGGAGTCTGGCCTGGTGGGGAGCAGTCTTCCTCTAATGTACCTTCTCTGTCTTCTACTTGCTGGGGTGGGAAAAGGGGACCGAAGGGGTGAAGGACACAGAGGAAGTATGGGTATAGGTATATCTGAATTACAGCCACATAACCATCTGGAATATTTCCTAAATAAATGGGGATACTGGATGAGCATCAGTTTGAATTTCTCTTCTGTTCATATGTGTCCTGAAGGCTGCACATTTCTACAGCAATCTCCCTGCTTTCTGAAGTAAGGAATTACCTACTTGTCCTGTGGTGTCCATGCCTTGTTTTGGCAAGATGGTTTGTGTGCTCTAATAATCTCCAGAGTTTGCGTTAGCAGGGGATTTTTGCTCCTGATAGGTTCAACCATTCCAGATTGGTCTGGGGCCTGACAAAACAAACACCCTGGGATTAGGCACAGGGCTAACAACACTGTCCCATAAAAAAAAAATGTTATGGAAACAGCAACAGAGAAATTGACTATTACTGTGTGTGATGGCTTTCAGGAGTCAATGACCTGTATGACTGCCAGTGGTGAAAGCCAAAAGGAAGCCACTGGAATGAAGACTGAACACCAAGACAAAAACCAAATTTGTTTTCTGGAACATACAGACAATGTACAAACCAGGGAAGCTAGCTCAGGTCACAGCAGAGATGAGACACTACAGCTTACACATCCTGGGTGTCAGCGAGAGCAGATGGATGGGATCAGGAAGATTAACAGCAGCCTCAGGAGAAGCTTTGCCGTTTTCTAGATGGGATGATGGACAACACCATGAGGGTGTTGCTATCCTTTTGAAGAAAGAAATGGAGAATTCCTTGCTCGAATGGAAGTCCGTCAGCAGCAGACTTATGAGAGCCAGAGTGAAAGGGAAACATAATATCACCCTGATTCAGTGTTATGCTCCAACAAATGACATTGATGTAGAAGTAAAAGACAAATTCTACCTTACACTACAGGCAAAGTTAGAGAGAGTACTATGCCACGACCTATCTTCATGGGAGACCTGAACACCGAGGTTGATAAGGATAACACAAACAATGACAGAGCAATGGGAAGACATGGATGTGGAACCATGAATTAAAATGGAGAAAGTTTGGTTGATTTCTGTAAAATGAATGATCTAGTCATTGGTGGAACCCTATTTGAACATCATGAAATTCACAAGCTGACATGGTATTCTCCAAATGGCAGAGATAAGAACCATATTGACCATATCTTGAACAAATGCCAAATGGCAATGCTCACTGACAGATGTGAAAGTGAGAAAGGATGTAGATGTTAGCAGCGACCTCGACCTTGTGACAGCCTTCATCAAGCTAAAACTGAGAAGTATGTGTCCACCAAACAAGGGATATAGACGTTATGATATTGACAAGCTAACCCTCCTTGAAATACAGAGAGCCTTCGTTCTGCTGTTAAAGAACAGGTTTCAAACACTTGCAGACCTTGATGAAAAGGAGGGAATACAGATGAGGAGATCAACAAGAAGTGGAAAAAGTAACAGCAATTTATAAACTGAGCAGTGAAACCTGTCTAGGCTACAGGCAGAAGAAAAGGAAGGAGTGGATTACACCCAGTACATGGAGTGGCATAGAAACAAGATGAGCCCTGAAGAAAAATTTTTTAGACACAAAATCCCAGAAACTAAAAGACAAATAACATGACTAGTATAGCAAGGCACACCAGGAGGTCAAACACCTTGTGAGAGCAGACAAACGGCACTATATTGATAATCTGGCAACACAAGCAGAGGATGCAGCTGCTTGTGGTGAACAATTAACTGTCTACAAAATGACACAGCTTATCAGTGGTAAATGGCAAACACCAACACACTCATCAGGAATAAACAATGGCACCTACTAACAACTGAAAAAGAACAAAAAATTCAATGGACATAGCATTTCAAAGAATTGAACAGGGAGCCACCTAAAGAGGAAGCAAACATCTAGGAGGCAGAAAAAGATCTTGTTATCAACACAGACACCCCAGCTAAGGAAAGGATCATTCAAGCCAATAAATCCTTAAAAAGTGGGAAAGCTCCTGGCAAGGATAACTTGAATGCAGTATTGTTCAAGGTAAATCCTAAATGAGCAGCATCTATACTGGCCCCTCTAGTTACATTAGTCTGAGAAAGAAAAAATGCTAGATGAATGGACCAATGGGGTTATAGTGACGATACCAAAGAAAGGAACTCTCAGTGATTGTAATAACTGGTGTAGTACCACACTTTTATCTGTGCCAAGCAAAGTATTGTGCAAGATCATAGTCCAGCTTATATCAGAGGCAGTTGACTGTTCTCAGAAAAAAGCAAGCTGGTTTTCAGAAAGGGCTTGAATCCACAGACCAGAACTTCACCCTATGAAACATAATAGAACAGTGCTTATAGTGGCATTGGCAACTCTACATAAATGTCATAGACTTTGAGAAGGTTTTCAATAGCATTCACAGGACCAGCCCATGGTGCATTCTGCAGGCATATGGAATTCGTTTCCGTATAATCAACGTCATCAAAACCTTCTATTTCAATTTTACATGCAGTGTTGATCACAGTGAATTCAGTTTTGAAATCAAAACAGGAATATGTCAGGGGTGTCTCATGTCTGCAATCTTCTTCAACATTGCCATCAACTGGGTAATATAGATTACAAGAGACAACATGCCAAGAAGCATTAAATGGACATTCTTCTCATTCCCTTGAAGACTTGGACTTAACAGATGAGTTCACTCTCCTATCACATATCCTACACCATATACAAGAAAAAACAACTCAGCTCAATGCATTCAGCCAGCAAATTGGACTGAAAATCAATTGCAATAAGACATAGCATGACCTTTAATATTGCCTCACTATCACCAGTATGGATAGAGGACTATTTTCTCAACGATGCAGAAACATTCACATGGGCAGCACTATCAACCAGGATGGTAGAACAAGCCAGGGCATCCAGAATAAAATCAATAAAGCCAGGAACATTTCAGGAGCTTAAATACAGTCTGAAAATCATCAAAATACAACACCAAAACCAAACTCAAGATTTATCAGAGCTGTGTACTTTCAACACTACTTTATAGTGCAGAATGCTGGGGAATGAGAAAGTATGACATGTCCAAACTGTCTTCATTCCATACAACCTGCCTCAGAAAAATCCTCCATATCTTTTGGTCCAGAACAATCTCAAATCAAGATCTATTGACAGTGCAGCCAAGAGGATCTGAGCATCATCATTGCCAGGAAGCATTGGAGATGGATTGGTCATGTGCTTCGGATGGAAACTGATTCCATCACCAGAGTAGCATTGAGATGGACACCTGAAGACAAGAAAAATGAGGCTGCCTGAGAAAAACATGGTGAAGAGCTGTGGAAGCCAAGCTGAAAAACCTGGGGCACAGCTGGGGAACCATTGAAGATTTGCCAGAAACAGACAGGAATGGAGGAGCTTTGTCACTGCCCTAAATGCCAGAAGCATTATAGGAACATGATGATGATGATGATGCTTTTACTAATTACTTCCACGGTCACAGCTCATATGTTATAGTAAGGGAACAAAATGCCTCTGCCTCTATTCTAATTATCTGGTCAGGTAGGATAGCAGAAGGGGTAGTGGGAAATATTTGGGGGGCTGCCCGCTACCCCTTACTTCACCTTGGCATCATCCTTGATCAGGATACCTCAGTCTTTAATATAAAAAAGCAGAATATCCCCCCAAAAATCAGCCACTATAAATAAATGTAACCTCTGAGATTTCTTTATCCTCATTTAACCCTAAGCAATTAACTTAATACCTTACACAAACCTACAAGGTAATGATGCATTTGAAAAAAAAATAAAGTAAATATATGCTTTTGTTTTAGTTACTTGATGTGCAAAGATAGAAAGAATAGAAAGGCAGATGAGCCTTATTAAAAACTTTGCAATTTAAAATAATTTTGATAAATAAAAAATTGTGCCAAAAGTCAGTTATATTATTAACAGCAAAAATCCAACCAGATTACTAATATTATGATAATATATGGATACCATCAAGAAGTCTAATTCATCAACTACTCAATACACACTCTGTACATACGGGATAATGTTTTATGCATCAGTTCAGACATTCTACATAAAAATATACTGTTCTTATTAAATTCATAGATGAAAACTGAATTTTGTTCATAACATATCAAATATGACATAGTGCAACTGTGAAGTGGATTTTATTTATGCACACATAGGTCCTTCCTGAGTATCAACCTCAGTTAGATAAAAGTACCACAGTATCATTATCATTATACAATACTTAGATTTGGATATATAGACTACAAGAAGTGCAGACTGTGTTATATTACCTCTAAGAGCAGGCTCTAAACATGTGAAGCAGAGGATTTTCTTTCTTCTGCAAATCAGGTTTTGCTTCTCCAAAAGACCATTATATTACGTTCATCATTTGTTTTCCTACTTTGTTAGGTAAAGGAGTGGGAATCAGTAGTGGTTTTCTTTACATACATACATACACACACACATTTTAGACTGCCAAGCTTTTAGGGCAAAATTGGGTCTGACCTCTTATACTGCCTGAGGGATATCTGAGGGGGGAGAAAACAGACTGAGAGGATACTCTTCCCACTTCCACCTCACATATGGGCAAAGCCCAGTAGTACTCTTTATACTCCGCACAGACACCAAAAGGCAACTCTCCAGAAAAGGCCACAAAGGCTTGAGGTCATCCCAACCTTCTACGCGCATGCAAGCAAAGCTAGCTGGAAGCAAATAGAAGCATTTGCTGCACCCTCTCCAAGGTAACACATCAATTATTCCCTTCCTTACAATCTTGGGGACAGATCCACACCTGGTGTAAACTGTCATACCACGAGTGAGAATCTGCCAATCTGAACAGCAGGGGGCATTATGTCTCCAACTGAAAGCCTTCAAAGGCTTTTGATGTCATGGTGCGTCTCTATTACATGGGGACAGATGGTTATATGCCACCATCCAGCTCTTTACTTTACAACAGATGAGTTTTACTACCACATGTTCTATATACAATGGCTAAAGAAAATATTTTCTTTGAGAGGTCACATTATGCAGAAGTTTAAACAATGTTTAAATGTTACACAGTGTTAAGCTGCGGTTGCATAAAAGACTATATTTTGTCATTTCTTGTGAGCAATAACTTCAGATGAGTTCATTCAAATATTTAGCATCTCATTTTACTCCAGTCTACTTGAGCACCAAATACGTCAGGAGACTGAGTTGAACAAAAGACAGATAATATGCAAATAATGTATTTCTAAGATAAACATTTAATAAACCATTCCCATTAGGAAAGAAGTAGGAAGGCTAAAATGGGCCTTCTGTGAGATATCAAACTCGAACTTTTCACTTTCAAGCTTGAATTTCAGTTTGCTGTATAAACTTTCTGCATTTGGGCACTTTATCCCTTGTGGGCTCACCAGACAGGAAGCAGGGCCTGCAGTAGAGTCAGTTTCTAGGCAACCTGATGGGTGTAGCTGGCCTGTAATAGGCTGTCTGATTGGTTACACTGCCTGATTGGTTGGAAGAGTCAGAAGACTGGCTCTTAAACCCAGCAGTCACAACAGTTCAGCGGCTGCTGAAAACATTTGCCCATGGGTGTTTTAGTTCCTGTGCCTGCTTATTCCCAGCCTGGGTGCCGCCTGGCCCTATTCCAGGTAACCTGTTTTTCACCCTCAGCTCTGATTCCTGACCTCTGACTTCAGCTCTGACACTTGGCTTTGATGTCTGCCTCCTGACCACAGGCTCCAACTCTGACCAGTAGGCGGGACCACTGATGTTCTAGTTATATGACAAGCTCCATCTCTACTTATTCATAAATAATTTGTAGCAGTTGGCTTGCATTTACACAGAACCCAGTGTTCAGTGTTTTCTTTCTAGTTTTCCTATTCTTACTCCTTTGCTGCTGATTAGGAATTCACAGGTGTTTCATACTAAGATTCAAATCGGTGAGGACACACTTCTGTGAAGAAAAATACATTTTCTTCTATTGAGACTACATTATGGTGGTACCCAGTGTTCTCTCCCCAGCTACCATGACCTGGTCATGAAATATTTCATATAATGTGGTGTCAGCCTTTGTTAAATGGAAGCCAGGGTACTCTGAGTGAAAACTTAATGCCAGATGGTTAAAATATGGTCATGCTTTCTTCCTCTAATGACTGTGCACATACGTTCAAGCCTTATGATCTCAGTCATAAACTGGTGTTCATTCTACAATTTTATGTTTTTAAAGATCCTCTCTTTCCTTTTGTTGGCTTTTCTTAACTAACACCCCACCAAAGGAGAAATACAGAAGCCTTATTGTTGAAAGCTTCTTATAGCTTGTTTGTTAGGGGAAGAAAGAGGCTACATTAGAGAGGTCCAGGGAACAAAGATGAGATAAATTGGCATCCTGACTGAGACAAGAAATTCAATTTAATAAAAAGATTTTAATCCAAATTCCATGGAGAGAGCCTCGATTAGAGAACCTAGAACCTCAGACCTTGCAAACAATAAGAATATAGGAATGAACATGTGAGAATCTTATTATGCTCTACAGACTATATAATACATTAATTTAACTCCTGAACTTTGAAATGTCTTCCTGAATGAAAATGTCTTCCTATTCACTTTTACATTTTGATGTGTTATAATTTGGTAATACCTAGGAACATAGGAATCTCCAGATTGAATCAGACATCTCTCTAGTCCAGTACCCTGTCTCCCAAAAATGGCCAGTACCAGATGCTTCAGAGAAAGGTGCAAATCCCTGCAGTGGGCAGCTGGGGGAATCTCTAACAACTAAAGATTGGCTTAACCCCTGAATCATGAGGTTTAATATCCCTTCCACAAATATTTTTTGATAATTATGACAAATCTGGTTATTCTTGATATCCATATAGATGCCCAGTCTCTTTCTGAATCTTGTTAAGTTCCTGGCCTCAACAACTTCTTGTGATAATGAGTTCCACCGTTTAAACAAACATTGCATGAACAAGTACACTCAGATGCTTTGATTGTCCCAAATTTTGTTCTATTGTGTTATGAGACACAGAGAAAAGAAGTTCACAATCACTTTCTCTCCCATTCAATATTTTTCATATTTACATCATTTCTTCTCTTTTCTGAGGTAAACAATTCTAATCTTTTAAATCTCTTTACTAAACAGACTAAACAGTTTTCATATCAGATGGTTGCATAAAATTCTTTGAATAAGATGGCAAGACAGGGTGACAAATGTGGAAATGTTAAATGATGCTGGTTTGTCATTCATGGGAACGTTGATTAGTCAGAAAAGACTCAGGTGACGTGTACATGTCAATCAAATGTGGGACTATGGGATCCTGAAAAGCGTGCTGTACTCTGAAGCTTGCAAAATGTATACAAAGAGAGGCAGATCGCTGCATGGATTTCAGGATGCTTGCAAATATGATTTAATATCCTTTGGAATCTCCCTGGATGATCGGGAAAGAAGTGTAGAATGCTGCTCTGGTTGGTGGAGTAAGCTTGTAGATGGAGCAAGGCATTGTGAGGCATACTGAATCAAGCTTTGCGATGACCAGCATCAGAGGAGGAAAGAATCTGCTGCTCAGATTCAGAGCATTACTAGTGCAGGGGTGCATCCTACCTGCAGACGGGAACTGTCACTCACACATTAGACTCAGCAGCCAAAAAAGTCATCGGCACATATACCATGCTCCGTAAAGAACAACGGTGCCATTCTATATGACTTTTTTTCCTATGGCCTTGGTCATTCCTTTTCTAAATCCCTTTTAGTTCTGTAATCTCCTTTTTAAAATAAGGTCACTAATCCTGCACACAGTATTCCAAGTGAGGCTGTACCATTGATTTCTATACATTGATATAATATTTTCAGCATTATTCTTCATCTAATTCCTGATACATCTTAACGTATTTACTTTTCCGACCATAGCTGTCATTGAGCTGTCCACAGTGATGCTCCCATCCCTTCCTGTGAGTTGATACAGTTAATTTAGAAATCTGTAAAATATATGAGAAGTTTTTTTAATCAACATTGAATTTCATTTTTTACAGTTCTCTCTGGTCCTGACTAACCTAAATAATGGTCTTCTGAAGATTTTGCTACCTCACTATTCACTCCCCCAACCACTTTTCAAATAATTATTTTAAAGAACATGGGACCTAGTACAGAACACTGAAGCACCGACTAATTGTCTTTTACCATGGTGCAAATTTATCATTTAATCCTACTCTTTGCTTTCTGCCTTTTAGCACATTTTTGATACCTGTTATATTGGAGCAGAGTTATTGTGCTGACTGGATCTGGTGCCCCTAAGGGTATGGCTTCCCCCAGTGGAAGAACCCTGCTGTCTGGAATTTGAGGGACTCCTTCCTGTTTGTGGGGAAAGACAAAAGTGCTTTGGATTCAGTAGTACCAGTAGCTGCTGGGGAGCACCCTCTGTACCCTCTGGCAGTAATAAATATACATTTGCTTTTTACTGGACTCTCCCGGCTTGTGCTAACCCACCCAAGAAGGAGATTATGGTCATGCAGCATTACTTTGCCTCTCACCTCATAACCACTTTAGTAGCAGCTTGTCAAACTCCTACATGTCTAAATACACTTGTCAGACAGTTCTCCTTTATTCACATTGACACCTTCAAAGAATTCTAAGAAACCACAGAGATTATTTTCCTTTGTAGTAACCATACTGGTTAGACCCTGTTATATCATGATGTTCCAGGTGTTTTGGAGTTCTGTTTTTAATTATCACATATTAACCAATTTGCCAGGTACAGTGGAAATGCTTACTGATCTGTAATTTCCCAGATCACCCCTAAAGCCTTGCTTCAATTATTACAATTTCTACCCTCCAATCAATAGCTGTTAATTATGAGAAATTGTATATTTTTGTTAGCAGTTAACCCACACCATTCTGGTGTTCTTCCAGACTCTTGAAGATCTACCATCTGAAGTGGTGACTTAGTTTTTTTAAAATTATCCTGACATACCTCAATCTTTTGAAGGACTTTATCTTTATTACCAGAGCAGGTATCTTCCAAAATTACTCTGTGGTTTAAATCAGATGCAAAGAAATCATATACTGCTCAGCAATGTCTTTATCTTATTTACTCTCTTTAAACTTGATGATCCAGCAATCCCAACTGATTTTTTCACAGGCTTCACGCTTCTCTTGTAGTTAAATAATCTTTTAGTGGTTATTATAGCTTTAGATATTTATGGTTTAAAACACATTTGTCCCTTCTAAATTCTCTTTTACCTAATGCCTGTTGTAATTTCTGCTCCTGTTTATTGCCTTCACTAGGGTCAGATGACCCAATTTTGAAGGATTTTTGTTTGGCTCCAATAGCCTCTCATACATTGCTATTTAGATATGTTTGTTTCCTGCCCCTCTCCCACTTTTATTTATTATATTTATGTGTCTGTTTACCTGAAGCAAAGTAGCAATTAATAGCTATGGTTTATTTACAATATTCAGGATTAAACATTCAGACTGTTGTAATTAATCCATCTCTTTATTTGAACAAATATTATGCATCAAGCATTTAAAGCATTTTAAAATGCATTACAATTACTTGGATTGGAACACTCTCTATTTGTGGTTAGTACTTTCTAAAATTCCATTAAATACAACTTCATAGCTCTTTGGGTTCAATATAATGTTACAGAGCAGCATCATGCTGCCTACAGTTCTTGTCTTTAATCAATTTAAAAGAGAAAGTAAATCATAGCTCCTGAATTGTACATAATAAACTCATCAGAATACAAAAAAATATTTACAATAAGTTTATTCTGAGGAGAGGGGATGCTTTTGGAATATAAAAAAAGCTTATTTTTCTATGAAAGCTTTAAACATAAATTTTAACAGAGGCATAGGAACGTCTAAGTGTAGGGATTTTAGCAACCATAGTACAAAGGAACAATAATAAATTATTATATTATTGGGCATTCACCAAGAACAGACCTCGAACAGGGCTTACTCTTGTTGAGGGAGGAACATTGCCATATGCAGCAGGAATAACAATTTATATCACCATATAATTTCTCAAACAACTTCACATTTATTTAATCTGATAGCAAGTCTAGCTTCCACCCTGGAAAAAAAATAATCATTAAGATGTCTGTCTTTTGTGTTGCCACTAAGAAGAATTAACACTCCAATGAAAAATTGGACTCGCTGTCCTTTGAAATAGCTCAGTGTCTCACAAGCAATGGGGTTAGGCAAGACAACGTCTTGATTTCTAAGACTTTTCAAAACCAGGGTTAAGAATTATTTTAGGATGCAGTATGTCATCTAGTTGATATCATAAACAAGGTTCTTTAAGGTAATGAAATTTGTCTTTGCTTCTTCTATACATGGGCTTACCCCAAGTTGGTCTCTAAAAGGTTTTAATCTCTCCACTATAGGTCTCTTGGTAAAGGGAATCCATTCAATTCCTTGCATATTATCAGAGCTTGAACTAAGTTGTCATATAAATCTTCTGAAGCAGTCTCTTCCTTTTTTTCAAAATGCTTTCATGGCAGCTACTCATCAATCTGAGAAACCTACAGAATTCTTCATGCTCTAGATCTCTGTCTAAATATAGTAGGAAAGAGCAAACATTTTTGCCTAACTTTCTTCAATTTGAACCCACTTGGGCCTTGTGGGGTTGAAAATAGGCAGTTATTTGTCAGCAAATCTGTTCTTGCATTCCACCAAGCATTGGTAGAAAGCAAATTAAATCAAAGTGTTTCATCGATGAGGTCTGAACTTGTGACTAACCCAAACCTGATTATCAACCTGTCCCTTATGCTCGGGCACAGTTGTGTAGAAAAAGCACAAGGAGCCTTCAGCCCACTAGATACTGTCTGACAGCCGTAGACCTTCAGTGTACTGAATCATGGCACAATCATGGCACAATCATGGCACAATATTTTAAAAAGATGTCTGTCTTTTTCTGCACATATCTGCAAAATGTAGTGAGCTCAAGAAATTACAGGCTTTGCAGATACTGGGAAAAGATGAAAGTAAGGTTGGGTATTTATTTAACTACATAGGTCCATTCCCTGACTCCCTTGGTCTCTCAGGAACCAAACCACAAACTTCGTGCCCCTGCAGAAGATTGATGTTATTAACTTAAATTACTCAAATCCCCACCTCAGGTCCAAACACATACATTTCTGGCCCTGTATGCTTCACCTTTTTTTAGGCTTCACAACATCTTACTTCTCTGACTTCCTTCTGGCCCCATGCTCTATACATCTGGCCCCTAAGGCTCTGCTGCCTCCAGCTTCCCAGGAAGGATTCACTGTCTGCTCAGCTTCACCAGTTCTTACCAGGAGGCTTTGCTGCCTCAGGTCGCTGTCGCTTCCACTTTCCACATTCACCCTCCAGCCCTTGGAGCTTCTTCCTGGCTTAGGGCAGCCACTGCTTCTCTCTCCCAACAGTCTTCCAGTTTCTTCAGCCACCCACACAGTCCCAATTCCTATTTCCCCTTAAATATCTACTAGCTGCAGGTGTGACTCTACCCCTCTAATCCAGTCTAACTACCTGTTCAGGCACAGGAAGAGAGAGCCTACTCTTTTTGAAGGACTCAGTCATTCTGTGGCAGACATCTTTGTTATTTGTGTTAATATGGTACAGACTGTCTTTGATTGTAGAACAGTATTGATTTGATTTAGAGTAGGAAAAAAGTTTCATAAAAGCCTTCAACATGATTTGCAAATTCACAAAACATTTGAAAAAATATGAAGCTCATAAACCTTGAACCAACTGGAGTCACCCATCTCTAATCTATTTAACTGAAAAAGAGTTCTTAAATACTTGCTTATAGTAGTATGAAGTACTTATCGTAACATTCAAAGTCACCTTTAGCTTGTTGAATGGATGTGGAATCTGCTCTCTGAGACTTAACGGCCCTCTAACTGTCTCACAGAATGTGTTTTCATTCAAGAAGACTGACCTTATTTCACATTTAGACTTGAGTTATACTGTTTTTCTTCTTCTTTGTAATCATTTATACATGTATACAGAAACACCACACACACAAACTATGTTAAAAGAAAATTATTAAAGTTGCAAAATCAGGAATTCAAAACATAGGAAATGTCAGAATTAAGGCTGCCCTTGTAACTTAATTTGGAACTCTAGTGCATATGAATGATGCTACAGTTTTTATTTACCTGATCACCTACTATTTTTTTTCCAAAGGAGTCATGCATCCCAGGCTCTTTGTGTGATCTTTCTCCTCTCTTCCACTGTACCTTGCTCTAGCCTCTCTCCTTGGATTCCTCATCCATTCTCTATCCCCCTAATACTGGGGTTCTCAAACTTGGTTCACAACTTGTTCAGGGTAAACCCCGGCAGGTTGTGAGATGCTTTGTTACCTGAGCGCCCACAGGTACAGCCACTCGCAGCTTCCAGTGGCTATGGTTCGCCATTTCGGGCCAATGGGAGCTGTGAGAAGCTGTGGCCCTACCACATCCTACCCAGCTCCCTTATTTCAATCATCCCCCTCCCTAGCTCCTTAATCAAGTCTACTTGTGCATCCAGTCCCAGTTCTTCCCCCACTCCCCAGTTCTTTGTCAGATCTGTCTTCCCTTCCTCCTCACACTCATTCCTAGTCCCTGTCTCCATCACTTCTCCTAACTCTTCGTCTAATCTCAGTCTCCCTACCACCACCACCGTCTAACAGTCCCTCATGCTCATTTCCTTCAATGTCTCCAGTCCCAGTTTCCTTGCCCAACCATTTCTTATCCCCTTCTCCCGCCTAGTCTTCTTGCTCAGCCAGTCCCAGTCTTTCTCTCTTTCTACTTCCCTCTCCAGTCCCATTCCTTACCAGACATCATGTCCCAATCTACTCCTTTCTCTCCCAGCTAGTCTGGCTTTTGTATCCTTTGTATTCCAATCGGACCGTCTTCCTCCTCTGCTCTACCTGAGTGCTAGCACAGGGGTTCAGTGAAAGCACAGGAAAAACAGGATCACAGCTTTCAGTTCTAGTGCCTGGTCCCACCATGGCCCAGAACAGCTGATAGCAGCAATTAAAGGAAAACTTTTGGCCTGGTAGCCTTAGACTGCAGCATGCTCATATTTCCTTTGAGAATACCACACACACACAGACACACACAGACACACACTGAGTCTGGTCAGCTCTTGGAGGTAGGAGGAGTTGACATATGTTCAGTCACTCTTGGGGTGGTGTATGCACAATCTTTTCATACAAAGGTCTGTTATAGTCCTGTCACACATCCTGAATTCATTAAGGGATATAATTTACAATATAAATAGAAATAGATTGACTTACATATTGAGTAGAAAATGGAATAATAAATAAAACATACAAAATGAGTGAAAAATAGTGAACATATGGGAATATTAGACAAAGAAATAAAGTGAAAATTAAGTCATTACATGACATAATCCTACCTTTGTGGAAACAATAATTAAAATTGAAAAAAATTAAGTAGCATGGAAATTACCAGTGAAGGTAATTTTAATAAATATTCTAATACCCTCATTGTTCACGCACTCACTTATCAGGCAAGAGGAATGTGTAAAATACCCCTGTATCAATCCCCTAAACACTGACATACAATTAATCTTTATGAACTCTTCAAAATATGGATATCAGTATTCATATTTTCTATGTTTAAAGTATATAAATAAAAGCAACTAGTCAATGCAGTTCTCAAAGCTTGTTTTTGTAAAGGGATGAGATTATATAAAGTAGCAACTTTTAAGTGATGTTTTGCGTTCGGGAATTCCCTCATTTTTCAGTTAGAAAGTTTATATAGTAAAATAAGAGCATTAATATACTTCATCTATAAATATGTATGCACAAAAGTTTGTATGCACTGAAAACAGACTTCAGCACATAAGCCCTACTCAGCACACTGCTTAAGTGCATGCTTAACTTTAAGAATCAGTAGTGCCATTAAATGCAATACTACCACCCAAATATTTTCAATTAGGCTTGAACTTAAATACCTTGTTGAGTTGGGGACATAAATTGTTGACATAGGAAAGCAATTGCAAATAACTTATTTGTTGGATGTTAATTTGAATGACACTCCTAACACATTACTAACCAAGTGGTACCTTGTTCACTTGGGAATTCTGACAGAATCACAGCTCAATATCAGCATGTGATATATAGCTCAAGCATATACGTTAAATGTAGTTATTTTCTTTAAAGCTAAAAAAAAGAAATATTGTTGCGTGCTTAATTGAAAAGTAATCAGTTTATGTTGGATGCTTTCAGATGGCTATTGTAGATGATCATTAGACAGTAGGACAGAAACTGTGTTTTTTGCTCAGCCCTACCTAGGCTTCATCGGAGCTATCCCTAACTTACATCTCTAAAGTAGGATTGGAATTCGGGCAACTGTCCATAAGTATACTATTAAATAGCTAAAATAAATTAAATTGGAAGTTATTTATGTACGTCACTCAACTGAGTTTAGTAACATGCTGCTTATAGGGTAATATTATAAGGAATAGAATCAATTTTTTGACCCTGGAGCATTTATCAGGGTTCAGTCTATTCTTCAACATCCATTTATTTGTTTTGTTATTAATCAAAAAGAACAGTCCTCAAAATATTGCTCTCATAGCCAAAATCTAACTTTTGAAGCCCTTTTTACTACCTCATTATAGAAGACTTTACTATTATATTTTTGCTTTTATTCTTTAAAATGAGCACAGATAAATGGAAAGCCAAAGATTTTACAGATTTTAGCTTGTCAGCTCTTCTGGAAGGATGTCCCATTTTCTTTTAAGTTTGGAAATGTTTAGCACAGTGTGGGTGCTGCCAACAACAAATAACAATTAATGCTCATTACAGTGAGGCATATCAAAGAGAAATGATTAAAAATTACACATGTAAATGGTGCCCACGTGTCAGGGAAGAGATTGTCTCTGATTCTGTTTGTACAATACGTAGAACAATGGGGCCCCTAGACACCATCATAATAAACATATTATGTAATACTAGTATTTATTTCTTCCACGGCCAAGAGTTCAAGTCTCAGTCATTAGTACTGGATGGTTCCAGCGGGTGGGCAGACCGATGTTGGGATGGGAGTGCAGTTTCAAAGGTAAATTTCACCACGTAAACACCAGCAAGAATTTCTTACAACAGCAGCAGGGATTTAGAAGCTCTCACCCTTCTGGCGCATCTGCCCCAACTTCTTCTTTCCCTACAAATCAATCTGACAGTTGAAAAAGTAGTTTTCAAAAACTATTTTCTTAATAACTATAGCTGCTCCTACAGAGTCCTTGGCACTACAAGGACTGTGGAAGTCAAAGCTAGCCATCAACATAGTATTTGTTTTTCAAGTGAACAATATATCTGGACAGCTAATTCCAAACTGGCTGCCAGATCAATTATACCCTAGAATTATGATAAAATCTTCAGAGAATAAAATATAACTGGCATTGTAAACAACAGTTTACATAGTAATTAAAAACAGTAGGCAACCGAGGATTCTTGGATGTTTCAAAAGAATTCCATGTCTGTTACAAAAACATAAATCAAGTCTCATCTTGTAAATGAGAGATGCCTGAAGGAGGATCACAACAGGCATTACTTTAATATGAATATGGATGACTATGCAAACAATATGAAGATGGGAGGCTGTTCCTACAGGCATGGCAGGATGGCTTTTTTACCACAGTTTGTTGAACATCTTCCATAGCCAGCTGCTATTTTGGGTCCAGTCCCAACTATGATAATTAAGGTTAAAACTGTGCAGAATTAGAATGAAACTAATAAATCTATTCTAGAGTTCAAATAATTATGTTCTGCCAAAGTATTAACAAACAATAGACTTTTTTTTTAAATTAAGAAAGTCGCATTTAAGGCAATATCAAATATCCCAGATTTTTTTTTTTCACTCTGAAAATTCATTATAGAGGAGTTAGAAAAACATGAATAAGGGGAGTGACTGTGACTGAAATTAATCTCAATTAAAACTGCAAAGGGCTACATATGCCAGTGTGGTTCCTGTGTATGCTTCTGAAGGGCACAATGAACAAATGGACAAGGCTTATAATGTAATATAAACTATCTGGAATGAAAGATATTGGTGTCTTTTGAAAATGAGAATTAAGTTAAAAGGATAAATGTGGAAATGTTACTAACAAGATTTTTTTTTCAGATATTTCCATAATTTCAACTAACAATACAAATGTGTTTTTTTTCAAAATATACACAGAGAGGAATTAAAATGAAATATATAGAGAACTAAAGAATGGATTGTGGGTAATACCAAAGATGCGGATATATTACTGGCACATTTTTAACACAGCCAGAATTATGTTTCACCTTGAAACATGAGATGCTAATGTCAAGCACCCTTTAATAGTTATTTGCACTTCCATAATTTACGGAGCAGGAAGTGGTGCTAGAATTGCCCAACTCAGGTATTTGGCAAGGTTCCATATCAAAGATTTGTGGTTAAAATAGGAAGTTATCATACTAAAGGGCAACATAGAAGTTCACTACTCTTATAATCACCAGTGCAGGTACTATGCTCTATTTTGGAGGCTGATGCAAACAAACAAACAAACAAACAAACAAACAAACAAACAAATAACTACAAAGCCAGGAGATGGATTCCTACATCAACCTTCACACAGAATACATAAGAACATAAAACATGGCTATACTGGGTCAGTATCCTGTGCTCCGACAGTGGGAATGAAGAGAACAGGTAATCATCAAGGTGATCCAAACCCCTGTCACCCATTCCCAGACTTTTCTAATGTCACTGTGTGTTTATTCTTCGTAATTTTTTTTATATCTAGAATAAGGTTTAAAACTTGAGTTTAACTCATGACAGAGAAAATGATTAGAAGTCTATTGTACATCTATGTAGAACTGAACTTGTCCTGGATGACACACATGACCAAGTAAAGAAGCAAAACTGATGGATGTATCTGCCAGTACCCTTCCAACTGAATCAGTAAACCACATCTAAACACAAACATAATACAGAAATAGAGCAGTAATGCAGGAGAAAAAGAGACTCTTACGATAAATATTTTCAGCAAGTGAGGCATCTTCTAACCATATATTTCCATTCCACAGTTCATCAGGGTATTTTTCTCCCATCCATCTTTATATTTTTGTTAGTACCCTATACATTTTTTTCTGCTACTCTTGCTTCTACCAACACAGAACTCTGAAGTAAGAAAAGCAAACTTTTTTCCTGCTTCTTCTCTAAATTACCCTGGTGACAAAAAATAGATCAACTTTGATTTTAAGAACAGATAATTCAGTTTATGTGAGAGGGATTGTTTTTGTTACTATCAAGTAACTACCTGAGTCTTTGAGAGGATGATAGGTAAAAATTAAGATTTTTTTTGTGCCGGAAGTGCAAATAACTTGTCCCTTCATCTTAAAACAACAAATCGTTTCTGGTACAGCCAAATTTTAATAGGATACATGTTCCAAAAATGCTATGGAACCTATTAAATGCAATCGTCCAGATCATCAGGAATTGTAAATTAGTGTCTCCACTGAAGTCAATGAGGCTATGCAGATTTACATCACCTGAGGATTTCTTTAATATATTATAATGACAGGGATAGAAGAGACTGCAAGGTTCATCCAGTGTAATCCCCTGCGAAGATGCAGAATTTGTTGTGTCTAATCTATCCCAGACAGATGATTATCCAACCTCCTTTTGAAAACCTCCAGCGAAGGAACTTCCACAACCTCCCTTTATGTTCTCTAACACAGTGGTTCTCTGGCCTCTTGGTGGGCTGTGAGCAGGTTTCAGGGGATCCACCAAGCAGGGCCGGCATTAGACTGGCTGAGGCCCAGGGCACAAAGCCAAAGCCTGGGCCCCACCACTTCCAGTGATGACAACCTACACACTCCATTCTCTCACAAATGTCTTTCATACTTTTTTATCTGTCTATCCCATTCTTAAACTGATCTATAAAGCCACATTTTCACTTATTCAAGTCGCTCCATAAGCCTAACTTCTGCTGCAAAAAATATATATGGAACTGGCCGAGTAAGACATACATTTACTTTGAATACACTGTTGTCCCTTCTTTTAAAATCAGTGACTCATTCTGTCACCAGTGTCATCCCAGTGTCATCTCTATGGGTGGTAGCTGATGTATCAGGACTTGTAGGTCAGCTTCCCAATGGAAATCAGTGGTGTGAAGTCTGTATATATTCCATATGTTGTACTGGTCCTGAATTGAAATGGTTAAACAACATGCAGGGAAATCTCTTCTTCCAGGAATCTCAGACCAGTATCAATGTCCATTTCCCAAAGAGCAACTCTGCCTCAAGTATTAACTCTAATCAAACCCAAATCAAAAGCAAACTCTCCTGTTGTTCACACAGCACCCTCTCTCCCAAATCTGCCTCTCCCAGCAACCTTGCAAAATTATGAACTTACAACACGTCTTCCTAAGAGACAAAATTTACTTGAACACTAAGAAAAACAATTTGGAAGACTACATACAACAAGGTCACCTAAGGACATCTGCCATAACAACAAATTTGAAAACTACATACAGAGAATCTCTTGTTTATTTCATCATGTCATACAGTAGCCCTTGCTGAATATGTGCATAGCCTTATTGATTTGACCTCATGTCTTTATAATTCCTTTCTTACATTTTCTCACCTCATATAATTTCTAATTTAGGGCCAGACAGTAAACCCTTCATGAGTAGCTACTCAACAAGAATATGAGTCATTTTGGTAATGGCCCTATAATTTGAGAAAGGAGTTAATCTTTAACCCCTTAATCTTTAACATAATCTTAAAAGATCATGTTTTTGTTCAGTTTCAGAAGGTACCTAGTTCAAAATGTAGTTCAAATCCCTGCAAGAGTCACCTAGAGATAGAGTTCCTTACAAAAGATCAATTACCATTTATTCCCTTTCCCTCTCATACCACTGTCTTTAACCACTCACCTAAAGAGGGAGTCCTTTCTCACAACAGAACTGCTTCCACTCTTGGTTAACTATATTTAGCACAACATTCCTAAGACTATCTCCCCCTACTGTGTAGTCTGCAGCTGACATACTTTGAAATCATTTGCTCCTTTCTACCACAACAGGAGAGGTTCTCTGAGTCAGTATCCCTTCCACTGAGTTCAGTGGGATCAAAGCATTGTGGGTTACATCAGTCACAGGTTAGCCTGTATCAAGAATCAGAACAGACTGGCTTAAAGTCAGAAACAAACAGGTATAGATGATATAAAAGAAGGGGGCAAAAATGCAGAGGGGAAAATAGCAAGGAAGGAGGAGCAGAAAAGAAAGGTTAGTGAGATCAGGAGAATGGGAAATAAAACAATGCGAAGTGACAGCATAGAATGACAATGATGTAGTCAAGTGTGATCTGCCTAAATGGAAGGCACTGCTTAATAGACTCCATTTTTAGATGAATTTCAAACTCGCCGAATGTGAAAGTCGTGCCATCCCTAGTACATTCAGTATTGACTGCTAAGTAGTAATTGTGTCTCAGTTTTGTGAATAAAGATCAAAATGATCAATCTCCCTAGTCTCTTCCTCAAAACTCTCAACAAAACTTTGTTTTAATTATGCAAACTGAAGTAGATTTTACTGAATCATGCTCAGAGCATTCAAAGGGAAAAACATAAATGAGACAAAGGATAAATCTGTTAGCTATATATTTGGCAAGAGTTTTTCAAGTACTGTGAAATATTTCAAATATGAGAAAATATGTCCGAGTTTAACAAGTCAAAATGCTTCTCTCTTTTCCAGTTATATGGAGGTAAATAAAGTGTATTGCACGTCAAGGTTAAAATACTTCTTTTGTACATTTCAAATTTAATCTGTAGCATATTGTTTTAAATAAACTCTAAGTAATGTGCAAAAATTAAACTGAACAACAAACTCAGAATGTAAATATAAATCAGGCTGGGGTGGAGTGGGGATAGGAAGGCACATGACAATTTGGGGAAAAAAACAGAGTACAATTTATGCACTCTGGTTGGTATAAAATAATAAAATTACTGTGAAAATTGCCGTATTACAAATGCCCCCCAGAGGTGTATCACGCATGGGCAGCAGAGTTATCTCATTTCTCTGCTAGAACAGGGACAATGATGAGTGACCACCTACAGAGGTGGAAACAGGTTCGAAAAAACAAAAAACAAAGAAGCCAAGGTATAGGTAGGAGGATATACAAACAGACTCACATAGCCACACAGTGTGACTTGGGGTGGGACAAATGGGAATTTCAGGCAGGAGGATGGAAGGAATCAGACCAGACAATGTCAGGGGAAGCAAGCTGACCTAGGGAGAGAAAGCTCCATGTTTCACAACATTAGTGGTGCACAGAAGCAGGACAACTCTGGACAGGCTCAGAGGACTGTGACCCCAGCCAAAAGTATGCCTTAGAGTGATAAGGAAATGGAGGCAGGAAAATGCTTGTAAGGTTTATTATTTTTGTTTGAATCTGTGTATTTCTTGTGCGATTAAGTAAAAAGCAATGTGTTAGAAGTCTATGCAAAGTGTCTGTGTTACATGTTAAACTTACCACTCGGTCCCTTGAAGAGAGAAACCAGAAGGCTCACACCTTTGTGTAGAGTTCAGGGAGAGGATCTGTTTAACGTATTGGGAATTCTGAGAAACCAGTACTGATTCTGGGGGCTGGGCAGAGAATCACGTGATCACCGCTCTCATGAAGGAGTACTAGATAGAGGTGCTACACCTTGAGAGTGTGCGTACAACCCTCAGACAGGGTCAGAGATTGGCATTCTGTTCAGACTCTGGAGGTTTAACACATCCAGGGATTTAAGAGCTAAGTCCCTTCACAGCAATATGGTGATCTGCCAGTAGGGGGAGCCCAACCAGATATTTGAACAAGCGTTCAGAAGAAAAATTGTAATTTATGTTAGCCAATATAGCAGTGCAGGATCTCCTGTATGGTTTATGTTGTGTCATGACATCCATTTAAAGGTTTACCTTTCTAAGTCCTCTAAAACTGACATGCTCAGACAGATTTCTTTGAAATCTGTGGTGCCTCAGGAGGGTGCCAGACAGGAATAGTGAACCAAATTCTGAGTCTCTTGGCAGTGGAGTTCTGGAGATATACACACTGTGGCAAGATACCTTCTCAGTCTCAGTAGTCTCAGCTGTTTTTAGCGTTGGTGAGACATGCTTGGGTAAAACAGTCCTTTTAGGATGTACAGGGGCAGTCCGTTCCTTCTTTCAGCCAGTCTTTCAGGCTTGTTTTTCCATCAGCCTCCCCTCCTGTCTTGCTGCTCCTAGCCTACTGGCAGCTTGACACCTTCTCTCTCCCTCTCTTCCCTCCTCCTCTCCCAACAGGAGAAGGTTTTAAAAAGGTCTCAGGCAGCCCTTAGTTGGGATCAGCTGGTTCTAATTGACCTCAGGTAACTCCCTCTCAGCTGATCCTAATTGATTCTCTGGTAACCCCTTCTCAGATGAACCTGCTTGATCTGTAGTTACCCCTCCTCAGATGATAGGGAGGAGGGCTTTTTAACCTTCTGGAACTGTTTTCTATTTTCCCTCCACCTTGCAGCTGTCTGTCCTGAGTTTGTCACAACACCAAAAAACCAAAACACACAAAAAAACCCACCCCAAAACCCCAGCTATTTTGAAAAAACAACAACAACTTCTAGGTTGGTTTTATTTGTGCAGTGCTACAGATCACCCTACTGCTGTGATGCGGGTCAAAATGATTTCCATCTGTTGAGTTTTCTCAGAGTTAGTGTCTGGCACTGACCAAATCTTTTGGGGTACCCAAACTGAGAATGGTATTTAAGACAATGCAAATGTTTACACAATTCATGAACCAGTACAGAAAAATGACTAGAGTGGTTCCATTCCCACTATTTTATATGCTTTAAAATTTAATTCTTGTAAGGATTCTTAAATCTAGTTAATTGGATTGATTTGAAATTTGGTGTGACTCACTGGGGTGCTGGGTAAGCATTAATGCTCCAAATTTAGGCTTATTTGTGTAAGGGAGTCTTGAATTACAGATCTCCCACAAAAGAGCTTCCTTCTGCTGCTGTGCGCTATTAAACTGAGAGTTACTAATGACTGGATGAATCACAGCCCTTTTGTTATCTATGAACTCACTCTTCTATTAACATAATCCCCCCACCTAAGACAGAAGGAGCTTTGAAGTGAATGGCTCGAGAGTGCTACAAATTCTGAGTCATGGGTGGTAATTTTATTTTGGATGGAATGCAATGAAAGTATTTGGGAGTGATAGACATGTGAATACTTTCTGGAAGAGGAGAATTATTAGAGGTCTGAGGAATATGGGGTGAGGGGTATGGGGATGCAGTAAGGGGAGGGGAATCAATGGGGTTGAGTGATAAGGGAGGGAAATGTTGGGGATTCAAGAGAGGGGTTAGGGGCAGTAGAGGGGTGGGCACTTATATTCAGCACTTATATTCCCAGGGAATAAGTCGGTGTCACCATGCTGACCCCTACCTCCCTTTTTACCGCATCTTCCGACTTCCATCCCCCTCCCCAATCCATAAATCACTGCTACCCTTTCTCCTGAAAGCCCAGTCAATATCCTCCCAGTTTAAGGTGCAGTCATTTGCCTGGAGAGATGTTGCATAATCAAATTGTACTCAATAACAGAATTTGTTTTCTAGACATTCAGCCTAAACTTTCCATTTGTTGAAATAGATGTCATCACCTGAAAGCTAGTTATAACAAGTACCTCTTTTTATAATACTAAAAAATCCCCTCTCTTTTTGGCATAGCCCACAAAACTCTCCCTATTTGGTGCTTAGTCAAGGTATAGGAAATAAATCAAAAAATACAGAGATGAAAAAATGGGTTCAGTTCCTGACATCCAAAAACTTCATGTGTGGTTTTGGAAGAGTCATCTAATCTACCAATTTCCCTATCAGTAAATTAGAAATAGGACTACCATAGTCATGAATTCCATGAAGTCAAAATCCATTAATAATTGTAAGATATTCGTTGCATGGCAATGAAGGTATGTAAAAACATAGAAATCGTCCCAGTAATTTAGAAATCTCTTTAATTATGTATGTTTATCAATATTTTAAAATGTATTCCATAAGTATACTATACTGATGGGTCAAATACTCTCGATCTCTGTTACCAGTACTCATTTTCATTAGAACAGATTTTTCCTTTTTTCATCAAAGCTACTAATAATTGCATATCTACTTTAGAATTTCTTGCCACATCTAAGTTCCCCCTAGAAAAGAGTGATCTTATGGGCCTGAGTGAATGATAAGATTCAGATTAATACCTAAACTAAAACTGAAAATGATAACAAAGTTAAATAGACTATTTTTGATGAGTTTTTTGTTTCCTGTTTGAGAATCAAGCCATGGCTAACTCTCTGTCTGCTGTTAATGCATGGCAGTAAGAATGCAAGGGGACAACTCTAATTTCAGATATATAAAAGCCCATATCGCTTTGTATATTATGAGAACTCTTATTAAATATAGTACCATAAGTGGATTTTTCAAAGTACATGGTGTTGAATTACCATGAGTCTGAAATCAGAAAACCAGTCTAATCCATTTGAAAATGCCTGTGAAGTTGAAACGCAATCCCCCATGGGGAGAAAGCTACCCCATTAGTACACATATCAATAGAAAAGAATTTTATGCAAGATACCATCCAAGTACTCAAATTTAAATGACATAATACATTATCTCTGTTTAAGGCTATTTCAAGAGACTACAATAGCTCTTTTTCCAAACACACTCTAAAGTCTACATTGACATAGGTTTAAAATAGTGATGAGTTTCAAATCTCACTGTACATTCACTATGATGAACAGATAATGTTAAATGTACATGCTCACTTGAAATGCCTTATGCTCAACAGAAAGAGATGGGAAAATATTTGAATCATAACTGGGCAAAATTTTCCCCTTTTTCATTTTTCAGGTATTTTTCTCAAAATACTTTATTTCCTTGGGAATGGTTTTCTTCAGTGAAAATTAAGATGTGCAGGAGTTCTTCCTTCACACAATGGATGCCAATGGAAGTTACAATGCATTTTTGAAGAGAGTGAAAAACAGCAACAGTATTTTCAGAGTTCTTCAGCAGTTCTGTATAATTGCTAGTGAAGGAAATCAAAGGCTTGCATATTTAGAGGTGATGGCTAGGGTGAGAATCTGCTATATGAAGCAAAACATTAAATATATGTATTAGAAAACATTAATATGATTGTTTATTTCCTAATTACCTAATATGAGTCAGCCACTGCCACTGACAGAACGTGAGCAGACTGCTGCACCTGCATGGAGCTCCATCAGGGCACAACTGTTCACTCACTCACAGAGTACCAATTGAGGATCAGTCTATACTAGCAAACTAGTTAACAAAAGCATATCTCTAGGTCATGTCTTTGAATGATAGTGATTGTGAGCCTGTAGACTAAAAACATATTTAAGACCCATTTATTAAATATAGGAATGACAGTGAAGTGGTATAATCTGTTGGCCCTTTAAAAAATAAAAGTATAAGATGTTTTAAATTTAAACACTTAGCACCAGTTTAACTGGACCAAAGAGGAGGGTTGAGGGCTTTATAGGAAACCAGAACATGGAAATAAGTTCCACTGTCTGTGTTGCTGTTTGAAATCAGCACATAGGAAGACTCAAAATGACCCATGAGTTAATGCCAGCTTTTCTCCTCTACTAAAAACCGCAAACTGTAAATTGAAATTGTAAATAAATGGCAGTAGTCTCTCTCCTTAATATCACGGTTTGTCACTTGTTTTCCATTACTGATGGCTAAAGTTAGTCAAGCGTTAAATATTGTTAAATTATGTTTCTTGATTACTAGAAATCATAATTAGAAGTGACTAGATAAAGTAGACAATGATTGGACATTTTAGACTAAATATACTAGTGTATCAAAGCACTATAGAGTAGTCACAGACCATATATAAAATCTGATTGGACTGATTTGGTACCACCATTTTTCAGTACATGAAAACGAAATATTTATGGCTAGATTGTTATTTGGAATGTATGTCCATGCAGGTGAATAAAAACTCCCCTTAAACTCTGGTTACAGAAGCCTGGACAGACACCAGTTTCTCTCCCCCTCAGAGCAGGTGGCTGCAAAGCAGAAAGGAAGGACAGGACAGAAGGGGAATGGTTGAAGGTTTGACTCCAACCTTGCAAATGCATTAGGCAAAAAGATTGATGTTGCAATTTGCTGTTGTAGGACAGCAGTACCTTATTATTCCTCCTATGCCCTGAAGAAAAAAATGCCCACCCCTCCTCTTTGGGTGGTGCAGCTAACATAAAATCCCATACGCAGGGCTCTACTCCACTTCAAGAGATAATGTAGCCCTTAATGCACGGACAGCTCTGGATTGCGGCTGTGGTGGCCTTTCTCCTTAAGAATTTCTGACCTTAGGGGTCATTCACCCCGTCCTGTGGTTCGGCCCTTTTAAGGTTTGGTACCCAAGAGTCTAGGGAAGCTACAAAGGTAGAGAGGGGAATAGAGGAAGTGGCCCCAGGGGAATAATACACACGTGGGAAAACCTATTCCTTTAATAGTCTGGGACAGGGGCCTCCAAACTATGAGACGAGGGCCATATTAGATTTTGAAGAGGCGCCGCGGGCCAAAGCGACTGTGAAAAAATTAAATATATGCAAAATCATTGAAAAAAACAACACTACAGTACTCTAGAATGTTGCATCACATTCTAAATCAGGTATAAACATTGCTGTATAATCAGTGCAGGTACTGTGAAATCACACAAAATATTTGTCAGTACAAAAAAAAATTAATGTACTCTTTAAAGGAAGGTAGCAGCTCTTTCCTGCTACCTTCCATCTTCCTGAAGCATATAATCATACTGCCAAACCACATTCCAAGTTCAGGCTCAATTTCTTTCATTCATGCAAACAGTCAGGTCAGAGGTGTTCACATTCCCACCCAAATTGTTGGCTCTCCTCTACTTTGATATCAGAATAAGGAAAAACCTCACATTTGGTAGAAAATACCAGTTTCAAATAAGCTGAAGAGAGAGCAGAGTCAATTTTACGGTAAATTATCTGCAACCTTCCTAATCTTCTGTTTGTTTCACAGAAAAATAATCAATTATTCTTTTCTAGTAACACTCACCCCATGCCCCAGACTCCTGTTTCAACATTTATGTGTTCAGCATCATTCTCAAGAGACATGGCTTATTAGTGCCACTTTGATGAGAGCAATGACTGCTACAGGTTTCTCCCAAAGAGCCACTTCTCATGAATATTATTCAACACTGCAATGTGCTCTATGACTATATATATTACAGTAGTTCTTAGATTACCTCAATATTCTCACTGATCTAATATCACTTCTGACTAAAATTTCATTGTCACATACTATAAATTTCTAGAATATTTTAAATATAAGCATTATCTCCAATGTTAATATAAGTCTGTGCAACAATTTGAAACTGTTCTGCATTGCAACTTGCAGGATAGAGATTGCCAGAAATTCTAATTAGTATTCATTTTTAATTAATAAATTTCCAGTTTGTATTATATTGTTATAGGCCAGGTGAAACCTTGTTATAGCTTGAGTTAAAACCTCATTTGGTTGATGAGTGTGAACTTCCAATTAAAATATCTAAGTATAATTAACAGAAAAGGGTTATGTGAATTCACTCAGCAGTTTTGGTGTGTGTGGATGGAGGAGTTTGTGCTGAATATTATTTTGGGTAAAGGTATATGTGTGAGAGAGAGAAAGGTAAGACAGAACACAGAACCTGAGAAGGACAGAGACATCTAAAAAAGCCCAGCAGCAACCTGTAAATAGAGTGTATCCAGGTGCCAGGACTGAGGTCTTGCAACTGCTACTGCTCAGTCTCTGGGCAGCCTATGAGCACAGCGGGCCCCCTTAATTGACACTCTGCCTTATTAGCTGAGCAAGTCAGCAAACCTATTCTTATATGCAACTGCAACAACTGATCTCTGGCTACTCAACACTTATGCCTGCAGCTACAATTGCTTCTTTCCCAGCCTTGCTCCAGTCCTGCTTCCCTAATGACTTCCTGACTCTGACCCCTGGCTTCAGTTCTTAACCCCAAGTTCGTAGGTTCACTGATTAAGGGACCATTGTGATCATCTTATGTGATCATCATCCTGTACTACACAGGCCATAGAACTCCACCAAAATAATTCCTAAGGGAATTCCTAGATCTTTTAGAAAAATGTCCAAAATGGATTAAATTAAATCTATTAAATTGCCAGTAATAGAGAATCCACCACAACTTTTGGCAAATTGTTCCAATGGTTAATTATTCTCAGTGTTAAACATGTTCACGTTACTCCCAGTCTGAATTTGTCTTGCTTCAGCTTCTAGTCATTGGATCAACTATACCTTTTAATACTAAACTGAAGAGTCCATTATTAACTATTGTCCTCCTATGTATGTAGATTAATCAAGTCACCCCTTAACCTTCTCTTTCTTAGAGATTCAAACAGATTGAACTCCTTGAGTCTATCACTATAAGGCATGTTTTCTAATCTTTTAATAATTCTCATGTCTCTTCTCTGAACCCTCTCAAATTTATCAACATCCTTGAATTGTGAACACCAGAACTGGACACAGTATTCCAGGACTGATCACACCAGTGCCAAATACAAAGGTAAAATAATCTCTCTGCTCCTACTTGAGATTTCTGTTTATGTTTATGTTATATGTTATGTTTGTGAGATTTCTGTTTATGTGTCTCGAGATCACATTAACTCTTTTGGCCATAATGCCATGTGTTCATCAAATAGCCCAAAAATCTCTCTCAGAGCCCCTGCTTCCCAAGAGAGAATTCCCCAACCAAAGCTACATTCTTTGTTCCCATTTGTATATACTTACATTAAACCACATTAAAACATATCGTTTCCTTGCACTGACCCATAGGGAGTTATAAAAACTGACTAACAATCTTGTCCTTGATGGCAAAGCCAACTCCCATGAATATGCCTCTCTTCAGATGGCTTTCCTTGCCAAAAGGACGTATGGCCTTCTTTCAGATGGCCTTCATCTGCCCGATGAGTCTCATTTAGGGAAGCAATATCAGTATCTTATCTTGCAAGTTCTCTACCTATTATGGCAGTTCTTCTTTCAGGCAGAACATCTCATGACTTCATCTTAAGCTTAGTAGCAAGCAGTATACCATGGTCATCGGTGCATACACTCCCAGACTTGACGATGATAAAGAAAACAAGGAGAAGGTCTATTGTGCTCTTGATGCAGTCCTGACTGCCACAGCAAGGAAGCCCAGCTTATCCTCATGGCTGACTTTAATGCAAGAATTGGGTGACATCCCAAACTCTGGAGAGGCACTATTGGAAAAGAAGTGGGGGGGGGGGGAGTCAACTGTAATTTTTTTTTTTCTCCTCAGTGTGTGGAGCATGAATTGCTTATTACAAATACCATTTTTAGACAGTGGGATAATATAAGACCACTTGAAAACACCCACATTCCAAAGATTGCCATCTTTGGGACTATGTCATTATCAAACTCTGTGATCATATTGCTGTCCATATTACATAAGCCATGAGAGGTATCCTCAGATCAATCATGAATATGCAGCTTGCATCACAAGACCACAAACAACTGAAGGGAATGCAGAAAAGATTTAACATCAAGGCACTTCAAAAATCACATTAGTTGTGAGCCTCTTCGGTGATGCCTCATTAAGAGGCTCTCTGACCTACCTGATATCATCAATGACCTGATATCATCTAAATAGGACCTGACTCAACTAGGAAGTGAAGTTCTGTATAAAATATGTTATGAAAGTTATATTTCATGTGTGAAAAATACTTCAGCTAATATGTATCCACACAACTTAATCTCACATTTTAAAATGTACTATCTCTTTACTTTTCAGTTCTGTGAAATCACATTGTTACAGGGTTTGTCTCATTGGATAGTATTCATAGCTCCCATCTACACTACCCGTTTAAAAACAGTAGTATCGCCAAATGGAACTCTAGTTCATGTTTTGTGGACCTATTCCAAAACACATTAATTTTGGTTGGAAGTGATCATCAGACAGAAAAGTTGATCTCCATCATGGATCTTCTTTATTTCACTAATGGACATAAACTTTGGCTCTTCAGAGCCTTCTTAGCTGCCAAGGAACTTATCCTAAGTGAAAAGGGAGACCTTAGTATCTCAGATATAGAAAATTATAACTTGACTGCAAATAGGCAATAAATACAAGGAAAGACAGATAAAAGATGTCTGAGATGCAGAATCTCAGCATTCCCAAGATATGGGATGGTCTGAGGCTTGTTAAGCTTTTATAACAGTGTAATTGTTTCTTAATTATTATTCACTGATTTTAAAAACCTTACGGAATTAATTAATATGAACAGATAGTCTATTTTGAGGAACAGTGTTTTCACTATTGATGGCAAAGTGTGTCAACTGTCTTGATGGGCAAAGAAAGTACTTAGCATTTGAGAGTAAATTTAATAGATGGTCTGCTCTATTCACCACAGGTTTGGCACCTCATCCTGGCCATTCTGGGGAATAGCGGCTGCCCCCCTCCAGAAAAAAGGGATTAAAAACAGCACTGGAAGAGGGCTAGAGCAAGGGAAAAGCAAGGCTGATTGTGAGGCAGGCTCAGCTGGGGGCCACATCCCAAACAGACCCAGCTGGCCCTATAAAGGCCAGGGAAGCCAGGAGCTGAAAGAGAGTCTCCTCTAGCTGTAGAGGCAGATGGGACTGGCTGCTAGGGAGCTTGACAGGGTACCTGGAGGGAAGCAGGGCTGGGGAAAGGCCAGAAGAGCTGAGGAGCTCTGGCCTGTAAACCCTCCCAGGCTGATGACCTGGTAGACAACTGAAAAGGGGTACTGGGGTTGCAGAGGGAGCCCATGGGTAGGCAGAGGCAGCAGGCCAAACCTCCCTTGCCTACGATGACTGGCTTATACAGACTGCAGTCAGCCCTAGTGAAAGGGGGCTTGATGGTGACTGGCAGTAGCCCATAGGCTGAGGCAAGGTGCGGATAGTGAGTGGGGGTTCCCCAGGGAGGGGAGACCCAGTGAGACTGTGGGGGTAATGGAGGGGTGCAGCACCCCAGGGAAGAGGGCACCGGGGTCTGGGAGGGACATGGGGTCCAGGGGACAGAAAGACACCAGCCTGCAGAGGACGCTCCATGCTGAAAACAAGCTAATTCCTGGACGACCAGCAGGAGGCGCCACTGGCGTGAATCGCTGCACCACTACAAGCTCACCAGGAAAACACCCTTTCCTGTGGTTGCCTGCCATCCCCTCCATCTCCCTTTAATAGGCAGCAGATTTAAAACACACAAAAGGAAGTATTTTTTCACACAATGCACAGTCAACCTGTGGAACTTCTTGCCAGAGGATGTTGTGAAGGCCAAAACTATAACAGGGTTCAAAAAAGAACTAGATACATTCGTGGATGAAAGGTTCATTAATGGCTATTAGCCAAGATGGGCTAGGATGGTGTCCCTAGCCTCTATTTGCCAGAGGGTGGGAATGGGTAACAGGGGATGGATCACTTGATGATTACCTCTTCTGTTCATTCCCATTGGGGCACTGGGCATTGGCCACTGTTGGAAGACAGGATACTGAGCTAGATGGACCTTTGGTGTGACCCAGTATGGCCGTTCTCTCTTTGTCTTCAGCCCCTCTCTCACCAAGGCTGGGGCTTTGATTGAGCTGGGAGCCTCAAAGACTGTTGGTGGCTTCACTGGAACTAGGGCAGACACTATGCCTGGGCCTAGAACTGACTGAGATAGACCTGCAATGAAGGAACTGTGAGTAACCCACACTCTTGTTTGTGACAGTACTTACAAGGGAAGGGGCACAGCAGAGAGACTGAGTCTGAGGAGAGGCAGAATGATTTTCCCACAGAACCAGGATGCAGAGCTGCTGACATTTGGTGGGGGACAGCTCCAGTATTCACAGGATTTGTGCAGCTTATTGCCTTGGCTGCACTGATACATGGGACCCAACAGAGTGCTGTCTCCAGCTTCAGATCTTTAGGTGCACTCACACAAGCATCTAGGACTCTGAAATCCAGAGAAGCGTATACACAGGGGTGGGGTAAATGGTGGCAGTGTAAATGCCAGTTCGATAAATTTCATTTATTACTGTATATTTGTTAATTGACTTAAATTATGTAGATTTAAATTACTAGTGACATTTGAGCTTAGTCTGGTATACCCTTCTTTCTTTAAGGTGTTAAGTAAAGTGTATACTCCTGTTTCTTTAAGTTGCTAAGTATATTGGGTAAATATTATCGTTAATTGGCATTTTTGAGTTAGACCCATGCCCCAAATTATTTATTATTATTAGAATAGGCTTATGCCTGGAGGTTCCCAAGGCACACCGTTGAGTGTGTACAGGGGCCAGCCAGAGGGAGGCACCACCAATTTTAAACTCCTTTAGGAGTAAAGGGACAGCAGCAAAGTGGTGGATACAGGATACCCGCCTATCCAGCATTGCCACTGGGATACTCAAGATCTCCTTTAATATCAACAACATCAGGCATCCAGACATATGGGTGTGTGTTGCCTCCTCCCAAGAAGTCCAGGAAGAAATGGGAGGATTACACTGATATACATTGATAGTGTGGCATTGAGGTGGACACACTAAAACATGTTATAAAAAAATGCACTAGTACTCAATTTTGAGCCTAGCATTTAAAAATTTATCTAGTTTGTTGTGCTGGACTGCAAACTAATCAAGGGAAAATCTAAGAAGGAGAATAATAAATATTGCTCTGTGCATCAGATCTACTAGACATTTGTCAATTAGGAGTTTAATAATACCTAAACTGTCTGTAGTTTAAAGGTCAATACTCCTGGCAAAAGCTTTGGACAAAGAGATAGTTTAGCACCATGCTGCTAAAAGGCACAAAAAGATAATTTATGGCAAAATCTACATGAAAAACAGAGAGCCCTCTCTGAGGAAAAGTCATAGTGATATTTGCTTTGATAATGAACTTGCTTGCAATCTAGGTTGTATCTCAATACACATGTCCCAGCTACACAAATTAAGACCATGAAATTCAGGAAGGCATCCCTATGCTGAAATCGCTTTAAAATATTCTTAAAGTTTAGTATCTGTTTAAGCCCCATTTCTTGTGCACTTTCTTGTATTGAGGCCTAATTTAATAATTATGTTTCTTTTTCATATTTTCTTTTTCAGCATCAAGCATTAATCAATAGACAAACACTGCTATAAGTTGGAAATTTTTAAAATATTATGCGGAGGTTCGATTGATCTTTCTCACACACAAGATATCATTTGTGGAATCCTTCCTGAATGGTATAAATAAAACAAATTTGTGCTTAGTTGAGCAAGAGTGGAACTGTATTGTAGAACTCCAGGTGTGCAGTAATGAATCCTTGTTATACCGAATAAATGGATCCTCTGCTAACCCTCAGCATAAATAATTAACATTCTGAAGCTATACTTCAGTTTTACTAGCATTTCAGTACAATTAAAATTTAAAATGGAAAGAAGATGAGTGTGGTTTTTTAAAACAAAAATACAGATTCAGCGACACAAACATTCCATGAACTTAGTCAGACTTGCAATATTGTTAAAATAAATAAATAAGTCAAAACATTTCATTTCAACATTTTCAAAATAAAACATTCATTTTTTTTATTCAAAACAAGCTTACATTTAGAGATTTCTTTCAGTTTTATTAAGAAAACTAAAAAACCTTAAACTCAAAATTGAAAAGACTTTTTTTCAGCTTTTTGGATTGCCAACATTTTCAAACAATTTTCATTTGGGGAAATGAACTTCACTATTAAGCCTTTACTAAGAATTTGGATGAGTAGGATGGAACTTCAGTGTAAATGATTGATTATGCAAATTAAGTGAAAAGTATTGACATTCTGCTGTAGTTTTTATTGGTAACTTTTCAAAAATTTACATTGATGGAGTATTGTTTGGCTTTTTTATTGTTTTGTCTGGTATCTTTGCTGAATCTTTTCAGAAATGAATACTGCTTTTTCCTAAAGTTGCTAGAGATGAAAATTACAAGAGAAATATCACTTCTGGTTGGATTCTAAAAAGCAGTGTATGCTTGTATAGTTTATACAACAAAAGTGTCACCTTATTCACCTGAATTAAACTGCATATTTGTGTTCCATAATTCTCACAAATGACATTTCTTCATTTTCAACCAAGGCCGTAAGGCAGTCCAGATGTCATCACCAGTTAATGTTACCACCTAAAATTAACAATATCTATTTCTTGATACCAATAATGGGAAGAGGTCTGCCAATTAACTGGTTTTCCTTTTAAGCAGTTACCAATAAACTCATACAGAGAGAACATAAGGAATTAAAAAAGTAAACCTATAATGGATTAGAAACTGTTAAATGCAATATGAAACCCATAGATGACATCCAATTTTAAAATCACAAGTATGTAAACCCTCTTTCCTCCCTGGGTTACTCAGGAGCAGGCAACACTCACCCGTATGTTGAGGTGCCTGATGTTCTTGATATTCAAGTTGACCCTGATTATACCAGTGGTAATGCTAGATAGGTGGGTATTCTCTATCCACCCCTCTGCTGCAGTCCCTTTACTCCTAAAAGAATTTAAAATTGGTGGTACCTTCACCTGGCTGACCCCTTTACACACTCAACGGTGTGCCTTGGGAACCTCCAGGAATAAACATATTCTAATAATAATAATAACATAATTAATAATCCGTGGCATGGGTGTAACTCAAAAAGAAACAGGGTATACCAGACTAAGATTAAATGTCACTACTAATTTAAATCCATAGGGGCAGTTGAATAAAATCAATTAACAAATATAGGATACAGTGATAAATGAAACTTCTCTAGCTGGCATTTACACTGCTACCATTTACCCTATCCCAGAGTTTATGTTTCAGAGTCCTACACACTTGCTTACGTGGACGCGCTTAAAGATCTGAAGCTGGAGACACCACTCTGTTGGGTCCCATGTATCTGTCCAGCCAAGGAACAAACTGCATAAACCCTAAGAAACTGGAATCGGCTCCAGCAAATGTCAGTAGTTCTGCGTCCTGGTTCGGTGGGAAGATCACTCTGCCTCTCCTCAGACTCAGACTCTCTGTTGTGCCCCTTCCCTTGCAAGTACTTTCGCAAACAAGAGTGGGGGTTACTCACAGTTCGTTCCCTGCAGGCCCACTTCAGTCAGGTCTAGGCACAGCAGTAGTCTGTGTCCTGGCTCCCGTGAAGCCAACAACATCGGAGGCTTCCTGCTGGATCAAAACCCCTGCAGGCTCTCAGCAGCAGCGTCTGGCTTCCTAGCAGCAGCTCCTGGTATGGACAGAGCTCTATAGGAGCAATCTCACTCCTTTTCCCAAAATGGAGCCCACGTCTGCTTTCCCTACACTCTCTGGAAGAGGAAGTTTTTCACTTTTTCCCCAAGGCATCATGGGAGTTGTGGTCTCTAAGGCTGGATTACAATACACAGGATCTTCCCAACTAGAATGCTCCCAATAAAGTTCAGAGGCCCCTCTAGTCCTTCACTACTTAAAGAACAACATGCCTCCAAGTCCATCTACTACTTAAAGAACAACATTTTAAAACAATGTTCTATGGCCTACTTTTTCCATTGTATGTCTCTAGTATTTAAATAAAGATTGATTGTGCAACCCTCTACACACACTGGTGAGCACTTACTCACAAAAGTACTCTCTTTGATCTAAGGGATGATTCATGATAATAAGTGACAGCATTTGCATAGAGGGTTGGTTAGCCAACCCTATTGTAGATAACAGAGGTATTCAGTCAAAAGCATGACACATTCAGCATTGATTACAAGGGATTACACATGTGATCAAGTGTTTACCCACATGAGCAAAGATTACCAAAATGAGCCACTTGTACTTCTTCAGAATGTGATTCTGAGTTGATTTTGATGCAAAACCAAAAAGCAAACACAGACACATCCGTTTGGATCCCCCCGATCCTCAGTATGTATGTGGTGCACCTAGGCATGGGAGAGAAATACTAAATAGGCTGTGGCACCATCGAGCATGTAAATTAAACATAGCTCTTTCAAGGGTTGTCTTTGCTGTGCCAAAGTCTTACTAAGATTGGAACTTGGAAGGGAGGACAGTGTCTGAAACTCAATTTAGAGAAGAAAAAAGTGATATTGCTACATGAAGGGAAAATCTGGAAGGACAGATGTGGAAGGAGGAGGGGTGGCTATTTCACCACTGTTGATGAGATATAGCATTTTGTCATCTAAAGGATTTTCCGACTGGTGATGCTTTCAGAGTTGCTTGGGCATGACACACGGTATCAGTGCCAAAAGTGCCCTTTTTTTATTTGCATCCAGTTAGACATTTGCAGTTTAGAAAGTTGCACTTCAGCACCCCTTCTTAACTCCCTGATCTGTGCAAGAGAGACAACTAAGATCCAGACACTGCACAAACAAGTAAGAGGGTGAGGACGGGGAATGTAGCTGTCACAGCCTGACAAGGGTCTCAGAAGGCCATAATTCTACATCTGAAGTGGATATATGCAAAGCTGGGGAGAAAAAATCCTCAGTGAACACACTCTTTCCATATTTTCTCCCAGATAGGAATCCCACAAAACCTGAACACCAACTCAATACAAATGTTTTAGTATCTGGGACAGCACATTTGAGGGATATGAACAATTAAAATTCCCAGCCATCTCCATGCACCTTTAAAGAGATAATTATGATAACAGAGTATATGATTGGGAATAAAACTAAATTCCAATACTCGGAGACCAGAAACCATAAACACATCTAAACCAGCACATTAGTGTTCAGCAAAGTTCACAACTCCTCATGGTACTGGCCACTTACGGTATAAATCTGCTTTATGCAATCTAGTCCCATTTGCTGAAGTTGTATTTCTGCGACTATTCAATAGGATTGTTTATCCAGCTCCTTAACAAGGAATGGTCCGAAATAGCAAAACAGAGAACTATGCTGTAAGTAGAAGAGAACGATAGACCATAAGAACTCTGTGAAATGTCCGAAGGAGACCAGACTTAGACAAAACACCATGAGGCTGCTCTTAGTAACAACCAACCCTCAGAAAGTGAGTTCTAGCATTAGCATCCATGACAGTGGAAAGTCAGTTTACTTTAGTACACATTGAGACAAAATTCTTTTGTGCAACTCAATATCAATGTATGTATCACACAATGTTTGATATCTACTATATTTAATGGACCATCAAGTGGTCTTTGGCTTGTGTAAGCCGCAAATATGAACTATAGGATTTATTCCATATTGAACACAGATAGGAGGTACTACTCTAGTATTAATTGGGAAAATATTTAAATACAATTGCATCTCAGAAACAACCAGATTTATCGTACAATAAGCAGCCTGATTTATTGAGTAAACATGAATGCAGGTGGTGCATAATTAATCTAAAGTTAAAACAAGTTTGTAGTCTGTATTTTGCAGTTTGCCACCATATCACTCTCTAACTCTGAAATTATTTGTTCATTAATTTAATATATATTCACTATGTAATTTCTGTTTGTATAAATCTGTCATTAAAATATTTTTTTTAAAAAAAACCTAAACAAAATAGAGTGACACATTTTTCTTCTGTTAAGCTGTCACTCACTCTTTTATAGTGCTCATTGTAAGCCAATCAATAATATAAAAATATTTTAGAGTGAGAGCTTGAGTGGATGGAATATCAAATTTAAACAGATACAGTATGCTTGCTTACATTTGAAATTGGTAAAAATGATCCATGCTCCTGCTAGCTGGCTCGAAATATTAACAGATTATTCAGACAATACACATTGATTTTATTTCCATTATTTTTTAAAATTCAATCCCTTTATTATAAAAAACAAATACCGACTCCCAATTCACCAGCAGGAACTGGCCTAGTTATCACAGCCAACTTCATACCCTTCTTCTATTGCTGTAATATTTCACTGTTCTTCCTAGCCTAGATGGAGTGACTTTCCACAGTGACTGTCTGACAATAGGAAGAGAAGTGACAAAGAGTCCTGTGGCACCTTAAAGACTAACTAAAATTT
>ML677341.1:62337369-62426763 GCA_007922305.1 Dermatemys mawii
AAATTTTAGTTAGTCTTTAAGGTGCCACAGGACTCTTTGTCACTTCTGCAATTCCAGACTAACACGGCTACCCCTCTGATTCTCGACAATAGGAGGAGAGTGTCCAAGCTAGTCACTAGTGCCCCATAGTCAACAATGCAGCATGTAAGCAGTGCATTAGCAGGACCTCTCAACTGATCCCTGTTCTGAGCCCAGGCCTGGAAATGCTTTGGCTGAGATCTGCAGTCATGACTGAGACACGGGAACACAGTTTCAGGAATTTCTCATCAGAGCTCAAATTCGTCACACACAAAAAAGAAAGGAATGGAAGACATTAGTTATTGGTGGAATATTGTTACTTGTGGGTGGGAGACAGGCATATGCTGTCTCATAGTTAGGGCTTTGATGGCCAATTGATGAATCATCATACTGGACACATTAGGTGTTGAGAAACACCCAGGGGATGAATGCCAGTGAATCAGTTAAAATGACCAGTTTTAATACGATTTGTTAATTAATGAAGTCTCAACCCTTTGTTCAAGCCACAGGTAATTGTGCAATGCACAATTTCTTCAACTGCTGTGTCCACATTAAAGCAAAATATGGAGTTCTAGTTTATGATATCATTCAAACCACTAACCAATGCTGATGCCTTGTCCAGCATGTTTGCTTATTATTTCATTTCAACAGGCAATTGACATGCAGAATGAAAGAACAAAAGGACAGGATTATCCTTTATTGTTATAGTGACACAGAGAGAAAGTGTTTCTTTACTATATTACAAAATGTTCTTCATTACCAAAATAATTAATGCGGGGATTAAAATGTATTAGTAGTTCACGTCATCCACGCATTAGTGTAATGCAGGTTCTTGTATTGTTTGGATTATTCCTTGTGGCATTCTGCATTGTTAAACAGTATGTTTTATTTCAGAAACACTCTTGCTAATTGTAGTAATCCAGATAGATATTAGCAATGCCTGTACTGTAAATTACTCCCTGGAGGAGCGCACAATGATATCAGTGACGATGACAGATACGGTAAAACTATATATTTGAGTGGGTTGAAACCAGTATATAGTATAGTGTTTCCATACAAATGAGGTGAATGATTCTTAATAATACTGTTTACTTTTTTATGCAGAACTCATAAGAGCAAATTGATTTTTTTTAATTTTGTATCTTACATGAGGTTTCATTTATGCTTTGCAGTTCATTCTTTGACCTTTTTCTTTCAGGTTTGTATTTAATCGTCTCTGTAAACTGTACAATGTATGTAAGTGACTATATATTAACAATATATGGGCTATAGAAATGAGGGACAAATTTGGTATGCAAGGCTTCTACCAAGACATACACAAGCTAGATAGCCAAAAATGATATTACCTGCAATTTCAAAATATAAATATTGGCAGTTTTGTATACCTCATGATGGATTACTCCCTGAGTATGTTCTTCTCTGTACAAAAAGAATCTGTTTCCTCAGTCTGATAATTACTTGAAGTGGTCACAAGTGAAAAAGTGTTTACTAAATGCACATTTCTGCCAGGTAGATAGAAAATAAACTCCATCAGTTTGGTAATTTGCGGAGAACCAGGGAAACTGCAATAACTGGATTTGTTTCCATTTGAAATTGATTTCCAGTCACTTGAGAGACTCTGTTCTGAAAAGAATTGATAATGTATTTTGAGATTACAGTATTCTGAAACTGGGTACATTTCAAAACATTTTCTTGCCTTCATAACAGGCCAATCTTGAATGCCCATATAATTTGAAGCAGACAACATCTTCCATGTGCTTTTATCTGCCACCCAAGTAAGATGAAATTTGTATTCTGCCATACATAAAAATTAGAAGCATATACGTAATATATCCACTTCTGCAAGTGAAGGCTGAGTATATACTACAATTGGGGAGTAAAGGAAAGAACTTTTCTAAAACACATTGCAGACTGTGTCTTTAAAAAGAAAACAACCAACAAATGGGGTGGGGAATGGGTCCATAAATCAAAGCTGAATATTGAAAACTTTTTAAAAAGTAGATTAAGGGTCAAATTTTCAAGAGTGTTCAGCATCCACAATGGAGGCCAGACTTTCAAACGAGCTCATTTCCCATTTAGCCACTTTAGCCATTTCATTTAGGCACCAGATTTTCACAGGTGAAAACAATGGGAAATGTTCCATGCTGAGCACTTGAAAATCTGGCCATTTCATTAAATGCCTAAAGGACCTAGCTGATGCTATGTTCCTTTGAAAAGCTGGCCCTTAAAATTAATAAAAGGAACCATATGAGACCCAAACAATTTTAATTCCTCTGTGTATCCATTGCTCAGGCACAATAGAGACCCCAGCCATGTACAAAGTATATTAATCCTGTTGTTAATTATTATTTGCATTGTGCCAGTAACCTAGGATTGGTGCCCTATTGTGCTGGGCGCTATACAAAGTACAGAGGACAGTCAGGCCTGACCTATACAAAAAGAAAGACTAAACCCTTGACCTTAACATGTACAATAAATAGTCTGGTTATGAAGCAAGTGTGCAAAATAGATAAAACTGTCTTTTACTTTCATTAATATCTACAATGTAATTACTTACATATGACGCTATAACAGAAATAGTCACATTTCTTTTGGCTCAAACCTCTAATTTATCTAGGTCCCTCTGTATCCTATCCCTAACCTCCAGCATATCTACCACTCCCCGCAGTTTAGAGTCATCTGCAAACTTGCTAAGGGTGCAGTCCACACCATCCTCCAGATCATTAATGAAGATATTGAACAAAACCGGCCCCAGAACCAACCCGTGGGGCACTCCACTTGACACTGGCTACCAACTAGACATCGAGCCATTGATCACTACCTGGTGAGCCCGACAATCTAGCCAGATTTCTATCCACTTTATAGTCCATTCATCCAGGCCATATTTCTTTAACTTGCTGGCATGGTAATCTACTTACATCTTCCTCACTACCATCTGCTTCCTCTTCTGGTGAATTGCTGCAAGAAAATGTGTCAAATTCCACAGCTTCTCAGTGTGTCTTTGGCCTTTTTTCACTGATCTTGATCTGAATGTGCAAGTCCATCTGTGCAACTACAAGTTGGTCTATTGCCAGTCTATTCTGGAAGGCTTTTGTGGTATCTGGGTATGCCAAATACACAAGTCTCCAGAGGTCTTCTGTCAGTTCAGGTGGAGTTTCTTCTTTCCCACTCCTTCTTGCTCTTAGCTGTCCTGGCCAGCTCAGACTGATAGCTAGAACCAAACCACATATCAAGAGCTTGTACCGGGTCTGGAAACTCTGTCTCTTTTCTGGAGATAGTTTCTGCAGCACCAACGGAACTAGGCAACCCAAGTTGATTGCTAGAATCCTCCCCTTTCTATCACTCTTCCCAGTCATATGTCTGAGCTCTAATGTTTAGCTAAATCAAATAAGCCTCACAGGAAGGTGTTTTTCCCCTCAAAGATAGTGGGCTTTTGCATCATTTGAGTTGGGGCAGACCAACTTCTTCTCACTGGGCCTCTGTGGGTTATATACTGGGGTAGGAAACTGTTTTAATTTGTTTGGGGTGAGTTATTGGGTTGAACCTTTTTGGGTCTCATCAGGACAAAGCTGAGTTAGAGGATGTTAAGAGCTGGTGAATCCTAGTTATGAGTTGAGTTAAAACTCCACTGAAGTTCACAGTTATGAATTTACCTTTTAGTTAACGTAACTGTAAGCTCAAACCCACACCGAAGATAAAAGGAGATATGAACCTGCACCGGAGCTTTTACTGAGGATTGTTTTGGGTAAGTGTGTGTGCCGGGGGAAGGTAAAACAGACACACACACACACACACGAAAAGAGAGGGACACAGAGAGAGAAAGAGCAGTTGAAAGCCTGATGGCTGACTTTGGATGAAACCTGGGAAGAGTTCTGTGAGTATTTTTGGATAAGGTTCAGACTGAAAAGAATTTTCTTGTTACTGTGAGCAAAAGAAGCTGTTTTCTGCTATTGGATTCCGTTTGCATTCAAACAAGACTTTGTACGTTCTTTGTAAATAAACAAAACTGCATCAAAGAAACACCTATCACCAATTTCTCTTCCTATCTAGAATAACCAGTAGACATCAAATTTTTGGCTACATGCTCAGATCAAAAGGAGTAACAATAATAATAATATCAGTTACCAGTGTATAATTGCCATTCTAATATTTTTTCTTTCCAATCTTGTGTTACTGTATCTATAATAGCTCTGCTGAAAGTTGGACAACCATGTTCCACTGTTCCCTGTATCTCTGGTATGATCATGATAATAGGTTGCTTTTGCTTTCAGAACGTCTAATGATGGACTTCACCTTAGGATTTTTTCTTCCTGTGAACATCCACATTCTCTAAGCCATTCAACTATTCCAACCTTGATGTAAAACTGAGTAGAACAGGATACCTAATTTTCTTTTAGGTTAAGGGTTGAATCATGGTATGGTCATTATGAATTACCTGTTGAAGTCTTCCAGTGTGAACATTTCACAAAATGCAGAAACCCTTCAAAATATTTTTGATGGAAAATTTTTTACTTATGAAAAGATAAATATGAAAAATTCAATCTCTTAATTTTTTGATGACTGTGGTGTATAGTAATAAGTGGATTAGTTAGCTTTGCACAGTTTCAAATGGATGTCAATTTATTTTGAATTGTGAATTATGTTACAAAAATAAACAGTAATCCAGAATTTATCCATATTTAGAATATATTATTCAAACCTATTTTATCTTTTTTATTTATTAGTGCTTGGATGATATTAAATTCAATCTGTTTCAAAGATTTATGATGTCACTATAGAATATTGGTATGACAAAAGAGTTGGAATTTCTTTTGAATTTGGGAAGAAGAATCTGTTTTTCCTCTTCAGTAGCTCAGCTCTCATCTGTTCAGAGCCGTGTGACTGTCATTGCCTGGAGTGTACACAGAAGTTCACCTTTGATAATATTCCCACTTACTCTGCTAGAAAAAAATAATTTAGCATATCATGGAGCTAATGAGTTATTCTGGGAATAAAGATACCAGGGCAAATCCTGGCCCCAAAGAAATCAATAGTAAAATGCTCAGTAACTTCAGCGCAGGTAACATTTTCTCCAAAGGCTTTAAGGAAGGGTGATACTGGTCAAGCAGATGCTAATGTGGTTAAAGTGGCAAAAACATTATGAAGGAAATCTCTCCATAGACAAAAATGCAAGATGCTTCCCCAAGAATAAATCTTGATTTCAGTTACAATTCCACCTTCTCTTTCCTAACTCTTTCCACCTTCAAACTTACACAATTTTACCTGGATTTTCAAATAGCTCTCCCCATAACTGCACGTAACCAAATGACCTGGCAGTTCATATGCCACCTGGTATCTATGTGTAAAATATTTCTGAAGTGTTAGCTATATTTTCATGTAGTTTTCCCTTTATGGGACAATCCAATTTTAGGGGCAAAAATCTTTACTTTTGGTTTAGAACAGTAGTTTCTTCATTTTCATACTATTACCCTGTATTCAGTTACAATGTGTCCTCCTCAGATGAGCCCCAGAATCACATGTTCCATTCCCCATGGTGCTCTAAAGAGGCATTGTACAATCATGTGCAATGGTTTATGGGGAGTAGATGGCATCTGACAGCCAGCTGAGAGCACTTCTGTAGAAGACATAAGAATGTTTTCAGCCACTAATGGTAGTGCTTTAAAACTGAGCAATGAACTACAGAAACATAACATGATCTTAAAAAAAAAAAAAATCAGGCAATGCCCTTCGTTCGTAAGGCCACACTCTAAAGTGAAGACTTTTAAAAACAAGTATGTTGACATTATCGTGAACTACAGAAGTACAGAAGTATAGGAATTTAATAAGTAGATAACAGCAAACAACAAGAAAAAAAGTCATTTCAGTCAGACAATGACAGTAGTAGTATGAAAGAGATCACCACATGTGACGCACACTGCATAAACATTGTCAAATATTCTCAGTAAAGTATACCACACAACTGATACTGTCCAAAAGAATTCTGTTTCTGTTTTTCTTACTCAACCTTAATAAATATACATAAAATGATGAAAGCTCTATGAAAAGCCTTTACGCTCATCTAAAACTTAATAGATAGAAGATGAAAATTATTTAGCATATATGGTATTTTTGGTCAATTGCTTTTCACAGAACCTCTGTGTAAAATTTCTTTATCTACCGTAGAATTTATAGAAAAATAGCCTTTTTGTTACTGGGATCAGATTAAAAATGTTATTTTCTTCTGAGCTCGTTGATATAGTGAGACATTTGGTTAGTTGAAAGATAACAGGCAATGGATTAAATCTTTCTAAATTTGAAAAATGAGAGGGACAATGGTGGCTTTTCCAAAGCACTACTCCAAACTGTTACATGAGTCAAAATATCCTTCATTTTCCATCCTCCTTCCCAGTATTTTGTTCCGTTTGCAAGTACAGATAACAAAAGTAAATCTGTACTCCTATTTAACACTGCACTCTCTCAGTTTTCCATTTTATTTTGTTTTAATCTGTATTTTTGCAAAAGATAGCAGCTTCAAAATCTTTTTGAGCAGCTTCTGTTTGCCCTAGTTGTGCTTCATACAATATGTGACCAGCTCCTGGTCCATAATATACATTTCTGGTAGTTAATGGTCTCAGTACTCTATATGAGGGTCCCCTTTTTTGGATTGTACATAAAAGATGAGGAAGCTTTTACTTTCATTTGTAATGACTTTGCAGCACTGAGCAGTCACCATACTTCATCAATCACTTCGATATGATATTATTATGGTATGCCATAATTCTGGATTTTTGTTATTTGAAAATCTCTAGTGTAGTGAACAGATATCAGAATTACTATAACCCCTCTTAAAATTTAATATTTACCATAAAATAACTCACCTTAATTTTAGAATAGGGCTTAATTATGTTAATTCAGATGCAGCTACATGGTAACTCCCACTAAATTCTCATTTTAAAGGTAATTGCTGGACCCCTATCGTTTAAAATAAGGACTGAGTTGTGACATTTGCATGTTGTTTCCTTGTACCTTCAGCATACTCTGTAGCTCTCTTAGCTTAGGTCTTATTTCTTAGTACCGAAGGTTGCAGATTAATAGTCAGACTCTGTTTGCTGTATCATATTTTCAGTGACTGTTTCCAAGAAGTATACTCTGTCAGCTTGTTGTGAGCGTTGCACTGTGGTATTTGCATTAAGAATATCTAGTAGTTAATAATCAATGAGCTCCTGAAAAGAAATTTTCCCCAGTTCTAACCTTGTGCTGGACTCACATATTCACTAACAGCTTCAGGAAGCTCATGAACAAAATGATGAAATCAGTTGCTGTTCGAGGCTGAATACTCCACTTTCAATCTAGCATATGGGCAAATTTTCAAAGGTGGTCTAAAAAATGCAGCTGAAAAGCCTGTTTTCACATTAACCAGTTGGCATTTACACACTCATATTTGATCATTGTGTTTGTAACAACTTGGTAGGAAAGCACAAATGCCATGAGGTACATGCACAATTCTGCAGAGCCATTTTTTAGAGGCTGCTTTAGAAAATGTATCATAACATGTGTGAGATGACTCCCCTGTGTTTACATGTGTGAGGGTTTTTGTGTTTTTTTTTTTAATTTAGTACAGACGGAAATCTGAGCACACACAGATCTTGATCATGGGCTCAAGCGGAGGGAAAAATGGCTTCAAGCCACATTTTTCCCGTCCCTCACATGCCAGGGATGAGTTCCATCTTCAGCATCAGTTAGAGAAGTCTTGGGCAGGCTACTCTATGCAACTCCTAGCCCAGGGAGCCATTCCAGTAACTGGATACTCCAGCCCACACCCTATTTTTCCATTTCCTCTCTGCCCCAGTTACTCCTGGCTACAAGTGGTGATCATAGCATTATAGCAGCTCTAGGCCTGCCTTTTCTCCATGCTGGAATCATCCTTCACCCATCCAGTTAGCTAGCATCATGGCTGCACTGTATCACAAAGGGAAAGCAGGGCTTAGAATGTGGCCCTGAACTTCTTATATTCAAATTGGTATGGTGATTAATGTGACAATAGCTTTTAAGTTTTAAGGCCTTGATCCTGCGAGGTGCTGAAAGCAAGACTCTGATCCAGCAAAACACTTTACCCTTTATTTCATTAACATGGCACCTGTGCAGTGTTACTGATTCTACAAATAAAGAAGCTAATTGGAGAATCACCAATATTACAGCACCAGAGTTAGCTTTTTCTGGAAGAGTAATGAATTGCTGTGTTGAACATTATGGTGATATTCCTTCCAGTGGTAAATACATAACATTATCAAAGTAGCCAACTCTTTCTGGGGATAACAACATCACCTTTAACCTATGACTATGTCAACCTTTTTTTAAAAAAATAAAAGCTGTGTCACTTTTGGCTGAAGTTTTCAGTTTTACAATAACAGTAAACATATAATCCCACAGAAGTGTTTGGAAACTCAGCTATTATACCCAAACCTCTAAAAATAATGAAAAATGTCAAACCAAAAAGTACATTCTTAACATTTTGAACAAATAAAGAGAGCTGCCATTTCCACATCTCAAGGAATATCAGAATTATAATGCAAAAAATAGCAAGTAGGAAAAGGAGATATTTTGGAAAATTTAGAATAGTGATAAACTACTCAATCCCAAACACTGGCCACAGCTCCAGAATAGCCCTGTGCTTCTTCTACAAATATTAGTTATAACTATTATAATAATAAATATTGATCATTGTTGCTAGTAGCCTTCAGAGTTTACATGTCCCCTGAGATGAAAGGGTCTGGAATCCCACGCCTGAAACTACTGTTTCTGTTTGATGAATCAGGAAAACCACATTGTATTATTCACTTGACGGAGGCTGTTTTCACAACCATGAATGCTGAAGAGGTTTTGTTTTGTTCAGCACAAGCTGATTTGGTCACATATGGGTAAGAGGAAGATGGCGGGGTGGGAATGGTAGGAGATTGTTCTGAATGATGTGAGGAGGGAATGGGTTTAACATTCTGCAGTCTGTCACAACAAAGGCCTGATTACTTGCCTATCTCTGACACAATAATGAGATTCCTCCTAAAGAGCTCATAGTAATTGAGCAAATACACTTTTTAAGGGCAGGGCTTCATGAGTAGAACTAGGCTGTGGCTAAAGTCTTTACAACATGTAAGGCATTACAGACTGTCATTGGAAAGGATACGGGACAGGCATAGTATAATCCTGGCTGCTTAAACCGGTGGGCAAATATGCTTCTGAATTCTGAACAAGCCATAATTTCTCATAACTCCTGTTCTATAAATCCCACTAAAAGGAAATGACAATTCATTACATATAAAATTGTATGTTCATAAGATCATGTTGCTTTTGCAAGACCATTATGGGTGACAAAACGACAAAGCTTGTTCAAGTTGCAAAACATTCTCATACCCAATTTCTGACACATGGCGTTCATGGAAAGGCTTGGTCAAAAGTGATACCAAGGTTCTTAAATGTGATGTTGTTGAATGAGTTATCTCATTAGATAGTAATACGAAGGGGAAAATTATGCTTATAACTATGACCTGTACCAGCTAAAACGCTATCTACCTATAGCTGAGAAGTTAGCTCTGAATTTGCAAATTGTTTAGTTTGGGAATTCCATTTGTTCATGTCTTTCTTGCTATAGCAGTAGATTTATAGTCTATCTTTTCCACATCTTATTAAATTATTTGCCAGAAGACTCTATCAAACTGATAATGAATAATTATATTCTGTTATAGTACAGCACTGAATTTTTTTAACCTTTTAAATAATCTATATCTATAGTATTTTAATTGGCTGACCATTCCATCTCTTTACATTTAACTGAAGTTGTAAATCTAAGAGAACGGTAGTGAGTAACCAATAATATTATGGAATACTGAAAAGGCTTTTCAGCATGCCAGATATATACTCACTCCCATTTTCAGGCACTGGAATCCAGTAAGAAAAACACATTCCACAAAGAAGAAAACTGAAGGAGTTTTAAAACGTTTAATTACAGGAGAGAGTATCAGAGATATGTGCTACACTCAGTAGGTGTTTTAAATTTAAACTATCAATTCCCTTTTCTTAAAAAAAAATCAGTTCTCTTTTCTTTTAATAAAAATAAACAAAAACTTGCAAATGAAACAAAAAGAAAAACAACAACTGGAGATTTAAAACTCTTACTGAATGAAGCATTTTCCTTCCATTTGAATATATTTAAAATGAATTTTCTTTCATAGAATCATACGACTAGAAGGGACCTTCACTGCACTCAAGGCAGGACTTTGATTGTGTTTGTACCCATTTCCAGCTTGCTTTTTTCAAATTTTCAAATGAACAAGTTTTCTGGGATGGGAACATTGACAACAATTGAATTTAACTAAAGTACTCAAGAATACTTATGGCTTTTAATTCACTTTATACATGCATGACCACCAGAAACTTGATTCTAATGTATGATTCTTCAAAGAAGGGATAGAAAAATACCATATAACTTACATAACTCATTTCATGAGCTGACTTTCAAATTCAGAATATTAATTTCATAGGTACAAAGTACAGATTCATGTTAATTACCAATTGAATCTAAATGCATGAAAGACACTAATTTATACTGCAGACTTGAGTGTCTTTCTCATTGGATATTTTACTTTCTTCAAAGGAAAGGACAATTGGATTTTCTTTTGTGTTATTTTCTGTTCAGTAGCTAAATCTCTCAGAATGTAATTTGGAGGAATATACATATTTCAAGAAGTGTTACCTTTCCAATTAAATGTTGTGAAATGTACATACGGTATTTGGCATCACTGTTTATGAGACAGTCTTATAAGGTTTGAGGTCACTGTCTAATTTACAGATTATAATATTTGATGATTCATTTAAATACTATGAGTTCTGCAAGATTGATCTAATAGGTTGTATTGGATGTCAAAAATATTCCTGCCAAAGAAAAAAGAACCAAAGGAATGATTTTCAGTCAATGGAGTGTTAAATCCCCCTTTTAGTTTATATTAAACTTTTCCTGTGCTAGTGTAAGAAATTAACACATTTGCTTTGCCCTGCATCTCAGTAGATAATGCTCACTTCTCAATAAAAAACAAGAATTGTATTACAAATTTCTTTTTCAACCAAGACTCATGTCATTGCAAACTACCAACATGCAAGAAACATCACTCTTACTGCTTTCATTTACCAACTACTCTGCCTTTTTTGTTAATTTTGCATAGTTTACAAGTTGAGAAGCAACAGCAAAGATAACTAGCCGAAGTTTCATATTTCTACCTCTTCTTAGCAATACCCAACAATGAAAAAAATTATGTTGCACAAATAGTGGGAGTACTCAAAGAGTAAATACATTCTTTACCCATTCCAAACACAGAAATGTTATGAGATTCAACTGTCTTCATGCAAACTGTGCAGAATACTCAAAACAGACTTTTTGTAATGAACATCTCTTAAAATACAGAAGGAAACACTTTCAGCAAGAGGGATTCAGGGAGATTTTAGGCTGGTCTCCAGTTTGATATTTTAAAATGAGCCCAAGTCCCATTTCTTTTGTTTAACTTAGCTAAAAAGATTCATGAAAGAATATTTATCAAAACTGAAGAAATAAAATAAAATGGGAAGCTTCCTACCATTTGACTGGAAGTGTAATCTATCTTTACTACACAATTACCACAACAATGGGTGTCACTAAAGCAAACTGAATATGATTAATTTTCTTTATCAATCCAGACATACCAATATTCAGCAGCCGCCCATTTTGCTTTGTAAAACATACATAAATGCAGTGCAGCTGAAAAGGTTCTTAATGGCTATCTACATTAAAATGTTATCAGCTTTTCCAGTAAAGAGCCTGTGTAAAATCTCTAATTAGATAGAGAATTCAGCTGCCAAGATCTCGATAGAAACAGCCTGTATGAATCAAGTATTCTTCATCCAGGAGCACGGTTCTGTCGACCCCTGAATGTGACCTGCTCCCAGTGGAAAGCAATTTAATGCTCCATTGCACATAGAACAGTATATATGAATACAAAAAAACCCAGATAAATTAGTGACAGGTACATCTGAATAGGACTGCTTCTAAGCCGCTTATCTGCAGCCAGGCAAGCTTGTTTCACCTCAGTTTAAAAGATAAAGGCACATGGCAGGCTGCCTCTGCAAGTTCTCATCAGGCAAACAGCCTCCATTGCCCATTAGTGGAAAAGTCTTCCTATTATTTAAGGAAATGTGACAGTAACGAAGGCAAAGTGAAAACTATCTGCTGGAAGGAAATTCATCAGCACGTTACTAAGCTTTTCACCTTCTACAACTCTCATAGTCTCTTTCTCTCTCTCCCCTTTTATATCTGACAGTTCAAATGCCCTAGGATCGTAGCCATGACAAAGTTCAAGAACATAACAGCGGGTCTATAAAATGAGGCTGGTACATAGGGAAAAGCTGCCAAACATTAGGAAGTATACTGAAAGCCAGACAATGAAATGAAAGTCAGCATTTCTACAATTTTATCTCAGCAGTTGCTTCAGATTTAGAGATATCTGAATTTTAATGAATACGTAGAACTTTTTCAGACAGAACCTAGCATAACTAATAGATCCTTTAACAGAAAGAGTGAAAATAGTAGAAAAATTCATTTTTTTCATACAAGGAAACACTGAAAATACACAAATCACATATGCATCATGTGACCCACAAACTCGAAATGTGAAAAGCAGGCATATCATATGCTCCAGATCCAAGCGTGTAATTTGCTAAAAGTTGAATCACTTTAGTATGATGGATGATTAAAGATGAGTCAAGCATAACAGACAATGCCACTTTCACTTCTTGTGAGGCATGCAATTTCATATACGTTAAAAATAAAAGACATGGTCTTTGCTTAGGGAATACATACTCTAGCAATCAGACTGGTATAATTTTGCACAATAAACACTGACAAAAAAAATCAAAGTTGACTTACCTTTTACTCCTTCCAATGGCAATCCTGCCACATCAAAGTTAAGGTTGATCGTCTGATTAGAAGTTCAGTGTGTGGTGATCTGCTAAATCAAAACAGACAAAGGGAGGATTTTAGCTTCCCATGCTCTCAGACTCTTAATCTTCAAGCATACACGTATTCAGTCAAAAAGAACTAAAAGAATAAAATAGCAATAAAGAGCCTTTGCAAGGAAATTTCAAAGTTAGATCATTTGCATATCTATTTATCTATTTATCATTTAGATCATCAGCATATCTATTTATCAGCATATAGATATATAGTCCAAAAGAATACTGTAAAACAAAGACTCCCATAAACATTTTTAGGGGCAAACATCAATGTTTTATATAGTTTGGGGTGTGGGGTTTTTTGAACACACAACAACAAAGTACCTACATATTTTATGACAAAATAAGGGGTATAAAGTAAGGTGTTTCTTGAAAGTGTTTGCACATAATTAATCCATTAATCCAATTCCTACTCTTTTGTCTGTAATCTACATGATATGTTGTCTGTTTTGAGTATAATTATTTGGGGACAGGTATCTATCTTACTATATGTCTGACAAATATTTAGCACATTTTTAGTATTATTAAAAATAAAACAACCACCCAAATTCATACGGTTCAAACATAAGGTAGACCTTTAATGTGGGACATTAAAGGAAGAAGAACATTCATCTGAGTATATACAATATTACTATAATGATTTAAATTTTACTTAGACTTGGCAGAATTTTTTTTTATCATTTCAACAGATGATGTTTATTTTTAAACATTTTCCTATTTGTAGCTATTTAAATTTTCAAAGTTGTGGAAAAGTATGGGGTTTATGCTTTTTTATCAATTTCAGTTTTCACAGTTGCAGGCAACTATGGGAGGGGGTCAAATAACAGGGCAGGTCAGAAAATTATTCAGTGACAATAGATATTAATTTTAAAAAGTTAAAGCTTTGTGACCATTAAAACACTAATTGTCAATATCATATATCAAAATATACAGATTTAAATGTCCTTAAATCAAACTCTAATAAGTTCTCAAGCATCATCTTCTTACTTTGCCTATAATAATTTTCTGCTATTTGTCAATGAATTTTTTTCTACTATCAAGTTGCATATGTATAGTGAAATCAACTTGACTGACATTTACCAATAAAAATCTAACCTTCAAAGCCTAATTATATTTATTTCCAAAAACCACTATTTGACTGGTTGGAGAGAGAGAACTTAACAATAAGGAGGTAAAGTTTTTGTCTCAAAAATGAGCAGCAAATATTTAATGTACATTATATACCCATTGCCTTTATGCAATCATGGCTGTTTTATACACACACATCCATCCTTATTTTACCCCTTTTCCTGAACATAACACTAAAAGGGTTGTATGTAAAATTCATATTACTGGCAAAATACTTTAAAATTATTGAAGTTTGATTAGGGTACAAATACCCCTTATTACCAGCAATAATTAAGATAATGCTAAACACACAACAAAGGAACACAACTTTTATAGGTACTTGTTAATGCTGCAAGAGTAATGATGATCTTTCAATTGCCACTATTTTGTAGTTTAGATGCTCTGTCTCAGACACCCGTGGTTCTAAACTCTACCATAATACATTAATGACATTGTTAATATCTAAACAGAACCTGCAGATTTCCGATTTTCTTTTGTCATGGGAAATCTAAAGGGTCATTTATGAAAATGAACTTGACTACAACAATACTGAAATGTACATTGAGACACTGGTAGAAGTGTGCTCCGAACACCATTATTTTTAACTAATGCATGCATTTTTATACTCCAGAACTACAAATTCTACCATCAAACTGAAGGTTGTGGTGATTTATCCATCCTCTGATGGAGTTTATCCCTTCTCTGGGTACTGATCAATCATTCCTACCAGAGATCCTTTATCCCTGAAGCTCAGAAAAGTGCTCCCGAAGCACAAGCAGTCTCTTTTGGGTACACACTAGATTGTACTTGGTGACAAATGTTAAAAAAAAAAATCAGAAGAAAATGTACTCCCAAAAGTCTTTACACACTGCATTCTGTACCAAACTGTGGGCACTGAACACAGCACTACAATATACTCAGAATATTTAGCAGGGACAGAAGAAGGAACATTTCCTACAAAGAGAACTTGAGAATTTATTGGTTTAATTCCTGTGTTATGATTAAGAGAAACTGGTTTTGTCTCAATAAGCAACAGACTGTCCAAATTCTCATTCTTCTTTCCTTCAAGCACAAACATTCCAGAGGGGTTTTCACAGCATAAAGGGAACTCTAATTTATTTATGTTCATAAAGTGCCCATTTGATGTTCCTGAGCACTGCATAACAAGAACCAAGAACAGTATAATATGGGTAATCCAACCCTCACAAACACTACCACGTGTTTTTATATATATATATATATATATATATATATATATATATATTGTTTAAAAATAACTGCAAAATTCAGTTTAAAATTACTGAAAAACAGCATGGTAGTAGCTGCTTCTAGTAGAAGATAGCTATAGCAGACGTAAAATGTTAAATCGAGGTGGCAAATAGATTGAGAACACTTTTATTAGTTAAAAATAAAGTATGAGCTACATTCATGCCTTAAATTATTTAAAAATACTCAGATGATGAAATGACACTGATACATTACTACTAAACCACAATGCATATGATATAGTATATCAAGTAGTGGTCTCAACAGTATGGTTTTATACATGCATTAAAGTACTTCCTGATAAGTCAATTATTATTAATTAAATATTTGTGATAAGTTAAAATGTTTTAAAAAGATAAAGATATCTTTTTCCCCCTTTGCTAATGAGCTGGCACTATGACAGATAATAGCTCTGAATACTGCACACTGGTAGCTCGAGATACAGCAATTAGCAGCTGTGAAAAAGTGATACACAGCTATTGCTAGTGCACCACGACAAAGGTCTTGCTGAGAAGCAGCACACATACCAAAAGAGAGATGTAATTATGAGCTGAAAAGTCAACTTCTCCATTTACTGGTTCAATAATCAATGTGCAGCTGATTTATGGCAACAGGACTCCTAGTTTCACTGTAGACCACAATAAGGAGACATGAGATGAATGCAGAAAAACACAAACTAGTTCTTTTTCAATGGAATCCAATGTGCTAATGAGAGTAACCCTCAGGTTAGAATGCTATAAACTAGTCTCAACATGAATTTATCATTCCCACCTGGATCTTGAAAGGCTCTGAGCGCTATTCCTTCAAGTTTCTGGGAGAGGAAGGTTCTCAGGGGCTCTCTTGTTTGGGCCCTCTATGAGTAAACATGGTTTTGTCAAAGATGTTATAAAAAATAGCTAAAGATTTAGATATCTAAATCTCTTTTGGTGAATGCCACACTCTGTAACATTTAAAAGCTAAGCCTGGCAGTTCGATAAGGGGTTCTGGAGGAAGAGAGAGGCTAAGAAATATGTACCTTCTAGATTACTCTGCATACATTGACAGGTCTGTAAAAGGCTCACAGATAGTAGAGGCTGGCATTTAGAAGAGCATGCTATGATGATTACCGAGTAGCCATAATATTCTAATACTGCATTACTTATTAAGGGCCTGATCCAGGAAACATTTGTAATTTTGTTCATATTGAGTCAGTTGGTCGGATCGTGTAAACTGGTTCTTATGGTCTTGCCCTTTTACTTCAATAGGACTGTTCACAAAGTCGCACATATGTGATCAAGGGTTTGCAAGATAAGCACTATCACACCAATATACACAGGCCTGGCAGTATTGTGGCAACAGGTCTGGGATCTGATGAGGCAATTTCAGACATGTTTTCTACCAATGCTGGGAAAACCTATCACAAGGATGGCTCAGTTTAGCTCAGGCATGTATTAGCAGCAACTGTCACCAAAGAAATAAACAACATGCTGCACCCTGCAGCACTCTACAGATTTACAGACCCTGTCCTACGGCCACATGTACAATATATAGAGGACATATGTGGATAAGGGGTTATAGTTAGTTCTGATTCAGAATTCAACATCTAGCATTATTAATAATAATTCGTACTACCATAGCACTAAGAGTCTTAGTCATGGACAAGGACCCCATCATGCTGGGTCCTGGTGGAGGGAAAACCAAGAGTCCCTGCCCCTAGGAACTTACACTAGAAAAATATTGTAACTTCGAGCAATGTCACTTTTTGTACTACCACAACATTAATAATAATTTGAGTTTGGTTGGCAGGTAGCTTCGCTTCTTTATTAAGCCAAAAACAATAGAATTTTCTTGGGGTACAATAAATATTAAAATATTAAATATTAAATATTAAGAAATTTAAAACTCAAATCTTTGTTTAAATGTTTTAATTTTAGAGAGTTTTCAGGGGGAAAAGTCCCTTGTTTGATAGTGTTAGGTGGTATCAAATATTCTTGCTAAGGGAAAAAAGGCAATTTTAGGTGGGAACTCTCAGGTTAGTAAGTGAAAATTCTAACTTGCTTCTTCTTAACAGAAATATATGAAGAGAAGAAGAAAAGATTAAATTGCAGCTTCTCTCCTGTTTGCAGTTCAGCAGCTAAAATATCACAGTTCCCAGTGAAAGTCAATGGAAGTTAGGCCCCCATATGCCTCACTTGGAAGTTTTTGAAAAGCTCACCAGTGGAGACTGGTCTTTCAGCATAGTTACATCTGTGATTAGCTTTCCATTATAAAGTGACATTTTCTTCTCACATCCTCAGCCCTGAATTAAAAAAGCCTACACAGAATTTATCATTGTCTTCTGTTGAAGTAAGTAAATGTGCTTGAAAAATGCTTGTTGAAGTAAGTAAAAAATGTTGTTGAAGTAAGTCAATGTGCTCAGAAAAATTGCTTGAAAAGTTGGAGGTTTTCAATTTTAAAAAGGTTTTTGGAGTTTGTTTTGCAAAGGGTTGGAGAGGAAAGGGGAATGTCATCTCAAAAAGTTTTGGCATTGAACCTCCAATCTAGTTTATTCTGCTGTCAATGATTTTGATGCCCTTTGTATGAACTTTACCAAAATTGTCACTGTATCCTATGTATAAAAACTTTATTATTCATACAATAAAAATCCCTGAAGCAATTTTTTTTTTAAAAAAGAATCTAATGGTGGGCCTCACCGCTTTATATAGGGCAGGACATAGGAAGGGGGGGATATTTGGAAAATACAGGGGTATCTGGAAAAGCAGGAACTAAATTACGTCATTGGGAATAGTTAGATTATATTCCTAGTGCCTACAGCACAGGAACTGCTGGAGTTCCTGGTCTTAATCACCAAAAACAGGTGTGTGAGAGGCTTGCAGAAAGTAACAAATACTTTGTTGCAAATTTCTCCACCACAACCATCACCTACTAATCTCATGTGGAAGAAAGAACCAGTCCCGGTCCAGTGGTCATATGTATGACTGAGAGTTTATCCAATTTAAGGAGCTTCTTTGTGGCCTGATGTTATTGAGATCTGCAGCTATTTTTTCTGCCAGGTACATTGCGTGGGCATAGGCCACACTGCTGCAGATTTTATATCTTGGGAGTGGGGTAGGGAGTGCCATGAACAGGATGAAGGTGGTCAGACATAGTGATCAGAGCAGGAGTCATCCCAAATCAGGTACTTGGAGGTCAGAATCCAAGATAGGCCAGAGGGCAAACTGAGATTCAGACATCAGGAGGCAGGCAGTGTACGTTTACCAGGAAATCACGAGTCAGGTTACAGACAGCAGTTAAAAAGCACACAGCCAAGGACAAACCAGAGTTGAAAGTCATAGTCTACGGTCTATTGCACGGTCTATTGCAAGCAGGGTTAGGAACAGAAACAGGCAGGCAGTCCATGTTTTTCCTCAGAGAGTTTTTCATCATGGCTTCTTGGTTCAAGCCAATGAGTGGGTTGTGACGGACTGCCACTCGCGTCCTGCTGAGTGGTACTTCCTGCCAAATCGACTTCAGGGTCCATCCACAAGAGCACAGCCTAACCCTCCAGAGCTGATGTGATGGCAGCAGCTACAGAACAGATCCCCCATGGTCCCACGTCCCGACCCTTCAAGTTCTTATAGGAAGGATTCCACTGAGTGTATATTTGTCATAGGAAAGAGGTGTGTTGGGAGCTATATACACCCAATTCCTTTGGAAGTCAGAAAAGGGTTAACTTGTTTATCTACAAAAAGTGATATCTGAATGGAAACAGAGGCTGTTCACAGACTGGGAATCATAACGTGGCATAAGCCCTTGCTTGGGCTGGCTGGGGAAAACTTAATTCCTTTAGAGTTAGAAATTTCTATCCATCTAAAATGAGTTGGGATGCTGTACTTAATGGCAACATTTTCAGAAGAGTTTCTGAAGTCACTTAGGCAAAATCCTATTTTCAAAAGCATCTAAATCACTTAGCAGCATAGGTCTCATTGAGTTTAAGTGAGTTAGGCGCTTTTGAAAATACTACTTTTGTTTATTACTGAACCATTGTCCACATCACAAATCCATCACCAACTGTCACCCTTGTTGGTCATTGTAGTAGGAAGTCCAAGGCCTGTATGTGCAGGCAGATGGTACTACTCATTCATATGTACAGAATGGTTCCTTCTTCAGATGGTGGTAAGACATACTACCAAGGAAACAGGTAAAAGCTTGCCCTGCAGCAGAGTTTTGTGAGACTAACTATAGACCTTTAGCCTGATTCTCCTCTTGACTTCAGTGAAGTTACTCATGATTTATGCTTGTGTGACAGAAAAATCAGGCACCTTGTGTCTCCCATGCTATCAACTTAGTACCTCACATTAATTATCACTAAATTCACTTGCACTTAGACTACGTTCAGCAACAGAAAATACTTTGTGTGCTCCATAATAGTATCCCAGACAACATGGGAGGGAAATAATAATTTGAGTCCTATAACTAATAAACTGGAACCAGTACAGCTTATTTGATACTTCAGAAACATTCTTACATGTGTTGATCAGATGGCTCATGTGGAAATGTTTTGTGGCACTGTGTAAATTAAAACAGATGCCTTGTAGTCTGTTGTATACATTTGTACACTTATGTACAATTTCATAACTAAATGCTATCAAAATGACATAGGCCACTCTAACAGTTTGGATCACGTAAACCCCTTTGGGGCTGCCAACTGATGTGACAAGACTACTTTTGCCCCTGCTTTCTTACTCTGCCAGCTTCGGACTCCAGTACCCTGCCTGGTTTGAACCAGACCTGTTAGCCTGCTGCAAACCCAGACCAAGGTCTGAACCATGTCCCCTAACAGCTGTAAGCTTACCTGGAGGCAGCTTAAGAAATGTTCCTGTCTTTAACACTCAGATGTTCAACTCCCAAGGTGGTCCAAACCCCATATAAATCTATTTTACCCTGTATAAGCCTTATATATACTCCAGGTTAATTAATAAGTAAAAAGTGATTTTATTAAGTACAGAAAATAGGATTTGAGTGGTTCCAAGTAGTAACAGAAAGAACAAAGTGAATTACTAAGTAAAATAAAATAAAACATGCAAATCTATCTCTAATACCGTAATAAAGCTGAATATAGATAAAACCACACCTTCAAAGATTTTGCAATAAGCTTCCTTTTACAGACTGGTCTCCCTCTAGTCTGGGTCCAGCAATCACTCACACCCCCTGTCGTTACTGTCCTTTGTTCCAGTTTCTTTCAGGTATCCTTGGGGGTAGAGAGGCTATCTCTTGAGCCAGCTGAAGACAAAATGGAGGGGTCTCCCAGGGATTTTTATGAACTTTCTCTTCTGGGTGGACACCCATCCCTCACCCTGTGCAGAATCCAGTTACAAAATGGAATTTTGGAGTCACATGGGCAAGTCATATGTCCCTGCAAGACTGAGTTCCTTACCAGCCAAGCCACATTCCTGGGAAAGTGCAGATGTGGACTGATGTCTAAATTCATTGTTGGCTTAAGTGGTTCTTGATAGGGCACCTACTGAGAATAGTCTTTTTTCTCAGAAAGCTGGCCAAATACTTTTATCAAGCAAGTACACAGTCAGTATTCATAACTTCAGACACAATATGATACATGCATACAAATAGGAGGAATATATTCAGTAGATCATAACCTTTACAAAGATATGTTACTTGGCATATGTAGCATAAAACATATATGACATAATTGGAATATATATATACGTTTGTAAGCATATTTCCCTATGGGGTGCACTGTCGTCATGTTTCCCTTTTAAAACATTATGCAGCCATGAAGAATTTCCTATTTATACAGCAGTATGATTACCAGAAAGCCAAATGAATTATATAATGAAAAATATAACTGATAGCACTTATAATATTATGCTTTTCTGCTGATAGCACTTACAACATTACACTTCAATGATGATAGCATAACTATTAGTAAAATAATAAATGGAAAATGATTAATGCTAACTTAAAATTCACTTCTTACAGAATTACTGGTTACATCCAGATGGATACTTGAAGAATAAATGATTATTTAAATTACAATGAATAACAAATGAAATAAAAATAATTTGTGTTATAGTGAAAGTGGTTGTAAAATTTTTCACGGAACAGCATCAGAAAAATATCTTAAAGTGTAACCCATGGGATTATCCACAGTCTCATTGTTCACAGTTAAATTTTCACAAGGGAAATAATACTACAGTATAGTCTGTGGGACAGATTAAAGGTGACAGGGGCATAAAATGCATATGTTCTGATACTTTGTTGTAGGATCAGTAGTATTTTAGAATCCTTGACCAACCTTTATTAGCTGATTAAGTATTCAGTGTGATAACATTAAATCACTATGATTAATTTGATATTAATGCAAGTGAATCATTACATTCCATGACTGTTATTTTCAATTTATCATTAACTATTAAAGATTAATTTCAGAGTAGGGCTGGATAAAACACTCATCATATATAAAACCAGATGAAATCCAGCACTAATGAGCTGGAGGGTATTGTGTGAGATCATGTGTGTCCTTTGTTAAGGGAATTGGACTCTGGACCTAAGCAGAATCTCTTTGTTCAGATAAAATAATCTTTTTTGGTGGGGTGAAGATGATATTTAAAAATTACTAAAATTGAAAGAAACAAGCTGCTAGTTTCCCTTATCTAGAACAGGATCCAGGATAATCTCCTTCCTAGTGGTTATCCCAAGGAGGAAAGAGTGAATTAATCTTAGTTTATCCATAGACATAAGGACTGAAATAGTTTGCATATCATGTCAAGTGACTCTTCCGAAGTTTGCTGAGAATGAGCCTGAATTAGCCAACCATCCAGGTGTGAAAATATACGTGTACACAGATGCCTGTAATGAATGTCAGTCATGCTAGGCATCTGGCAAATACACCTGGTGTGGTAGAAAGGCCAAAGGACATGGAAAACTGCTTTTTTGTGTGGGGATGCAATTATTAAAATCTGGAAATTAGTTAAATGTCAATACAGATGTAGGTAGGCATATTTCAATTTAAGAAGCAAAGCGGGTGGGGTAATATCTTTTTTTGGCCCAATTTCAGTTGGTGGGAGAAACCAGCTTTCGAGCTATAGAGAGTTCCTCCTCAGGTCTGGGAAAGGTACTCAGAGTGTCACTACTAAGAACAAGGTTGAACAGATAGCTTGGAGTAAATAATTTGCATGTGTGCTGAGGAGCCATTCAAGGCGAGGTGTAATGTGTGAGGTGCCATAAATGGTTCCACAGTTTCTCTGAAGTCTGTCTGAGAACACTTCTGGCACCTCACATTCTCCAGAAAGGACCACCTCACTTTCAATAGCCCCTTAGCATATGTGCTATCTGTTCTATATTGAATTTAGCTGTGACACTCTGACCACCTTTCCCAGCCCTGAAGAAGAGCTCTGTGTAGCTTGAAAGCCTGTCTCCCTCACCAGCAGAAGTTGGTCCAAAAAAAGCTAGTACCTCACCCTTCTTGTCTCTCAAATATCCTGAGACTGACACTGCTACGACACTGAGGCCTCTTAAATTGCATGCAATCAGTCTCAAGAGAAAGGACAGAAATTATGGAAGCCACTGTCAACATGCTGAACTTGAACTTTCTGATGACTTTGTCCAGTTTTCTGAGATCCACAAAAGAAAAAAAAAACAGCCTTCCCTTTTGGTATGAGGAAATAGCTAAATAAAAGCTTTTTCTTCTGTGCTACTATGGAAAGCTAGGGGTTTAATTCAGGTGAAATTCTGTGGCCCATGTATGCAAGAGGTGAGACCAAATTATCATAATGGACCCTTTTGGCCTTATAATCTTGCATATCTCAAACTTCTGACCCTACTACCTGATTTGAAGTTTGTCTATAGCTTCACAAGAAGCCTGTAATGTATGCCTGCACTCTGTATATCCTTCAGTCACCAGATTTTTTTATTATTGTTTCCTGCTTTTCAGAAATGTGATTAAGAATTAAAAAAACCTTTTGTCTCCCAAAAGTCAAATCTTTTTGCAGTCTCCATCTGCTGGGAAAATATGATGTGCCTTATACCACTTTACCCTTTCATTTTCTGCTCGATGCTGATGCTAATAAGTAGCCAGGAATAGAGTTAGCAAAATGAATAAAACACAGAAACTTTGGCTGTGGCAGTTGGTAGATGGTAGACATTACTTATCGTCTTAAAGAAATGCTTGAGAATGAAGTAGATGTCCTTAGCCAATCCAGAATTTTTAAGAGGCTCTGTGCAGATGATCTGTAGTCACTAAACACCATAATCCCTTTGTTCAGAGGCTGGAATAAGTAATATAGTGATCACCAATATAATGTCAATTTACCAAGAGCTAGTACATCTTTGTATCACTGTCCTTTTTCTTTAGGCTAAATATCAGGCAATACATCAGTAACTTCACATCATGCTGTAACAACAGTTGGTAAATAATGACTTTTATGCCTATCACTGCAAACTACTTTAATAAAAGTGGTTATGCAAACTCTCTATTGGTCCTGCTGCTATTACAGTAAAACATGATCTTGCGTCACTGACAATGCAATTTTTGTCCCACACATCTCTAGTGGCTACCTGATGCTGTTATAACTAACAGGAATGGATAAAAATAGCATGTGCTCAACCTTTTTTTCCCCTTTTATTACAAACAATTACCCTTTTCAAGCCCTGTTCAAGGAAAGTAGGAGTTTTCCTAAATGTTCAGTAAGATGCTTTTTCTAAGCATATTTCTGTGAAGTGACATTTTATATAGACATCTGGAGAAACTAAAAGCAGACTGCCAGAAAACTACACCGGTCTACAATTTTTTAGAAGTCGTCTGCTTCAGAGATAAAATGTGATATTTATTATGTATTTTGATGTGCTGAACTCAGATACGACAATTAAAACAACTGATTGCTACTGTTTATAAGATATTTAAGTTTTTACATTTTATGTCTATGTATATTGTGTAGATAGTAGAGTTTTAATCATAAATTGTAAACCTAGGTCTTTTCATGTGTTTATGGTTGCTTTACATGATAATATTTCACCTGTCCTGTTTATGTAACACTTTAAAAATCAGCAAAAGGGTTATATAAATAAAATGTATTATGAAACAAAAGGCAAAAAACTATTATGTACATAGTTTAGTCCTATTCAGTGTCTACTCGGCGCTTCTTGGCTTGTCTCTTGTATTCATTAAATGGAGCATCTCTTGTCACTGTCCAGCAATAGTCTGCAAGCATTGATGGGCTCCATTTGCCTTGACAGCGTTTCTCCATTGTTGCAATGTCCTGGTGAAATCGCTCGCCGTGCTCGTCGCTCACTGCTCCGCAGTTCGGGTGAAAAAAATCTAGATGAGAGTGCAAAAAATGTATCTTTAGTGACATGTTGCAACCAAGGCTTTTGTATGCCTTGAGGAGGTTTTCCACCAACAACCTGTAGTTGTCTGCCTTGCTGTTTCCGAGAAAATGTATTGCCACTGACTGGAAGCCTTTCCATGCCGTCTTTTCCTTGCCACGCAGTGCATGGTCAAATGCATCATCTCGAAGAAGTTCACGAATCTGAGGACCAACAAAGACACCTTCCTTTATCTTAGCTTCACTTAAGCTTGGAAATTTTCCACGGAGGTACTTGAAAGCTGCTTGTGTTTTGTCAATGGCCTTAACAAAGTTTTTCATCAGACCCAGCTTGATATGTAAGGGTGGAAACAAAATCTTCCTTGATTCAACAAGTGCTGGATGCCGAACACTTTTCCTCCCAGGCTCCAATGACTGTCAGAGTGGCCAATCTTTCTCGATGTAGTGGGAATCTCTTGCATGACTATCCCATTCACAGAGAAAACAGCAGTACTTTGTGTATCCAGTCTGCAGACCAAGCAAGAGAGCAACAACCTTCAAATCGCCACAAAGCTGCCACTGATGTTGGTCATAGTTTATGCACCTCAAAAGTTGTTTCATGTTGTCATAGGTTTCCTTCATATGGACTGCATGACCAACTGGAATTGATGGCAAAACATTGCCATTATGCAGCAAAACAGCTTTAAGACTCGTCTTCGATGAATCAATGAAGAGTCTCCACTCATCTGGATGGTGAATGATGTTGAGGGCTGCCATCACACCATCAATGTTGTTGCAGGCTACAAGATCACCTTCCATGAAGAAGAATGGGACAAGATCCTTTTGACGGTCACGGAACATGGAAACCCTAACATCACCTGCCAGGAGATTCCACTGCTGTAGTCTGGAGCCCAACAGCTCTGCCTTACTCTTGGGTAGTTTCAAATCCCTGACAAGGTCATTCAGTTCAGCTTGTGTTATGAGGTGTGGTTCAGAGGAGGAGAATGGGAGAAAATGTGGGTCCTGTGACATTGATGGTTCAGGACCAGAAGTTTCATCCTCCTCCTCTTCCTCGTCTGACTCAAGTGAGAATGATTCTGGTGCATCAGGAACCAGTAGTCCTTCTCCGTGGGGTATTGGGCGTATAGCTGATGGAATGTTTGGATAATGCACAGTCCACTTTGTCTTCTTTGACACACCTTTCCCAACTGGTGGCACCATGCAGAAGTAACAATTGCTGGTATGATCTGTTGGCTCTCTCCAAATCATTGGCACTGCAAAAGGCATAGATTTCCTTTTCCTGTTCAACCACTGGCGAAGATTTGTTGCACAAGTGTTGCAGCATATGTGTGGGGCCCACCTCTTGTCCCGAGCTCCAATTTTGCACCAAAATAAAGGTGAGAGGCTCTCTTAACCATAGTGGTTATACTGCGCTTTTGTGATGCAAAAGTCACTTCACCACAAACATAGCAGAAGTTATCTGCACTGTTTACACAAGTATGAGGCATCTCTGCTCACTTTGGCTAACCAGAAATGTGTCCCTTTGCAAAATCAAACACTGACAAATAAGAGAGCACGACACTGTAGGACTTCTAGAGCTGATATAGGGCAATTTGTTCAGCAGAGTGATGTAAGCTTTGTTATTATTGTATCATCCATGACTTCTAGGAATAACATAATACAATTCATATCATGTATGACGCAATACCAGCTTCAGATTGCATCATTCATTGTTTTGCCTAAAAAGCAAGTACTGTCCAAACCCAGTCATAGATTTATTCATAGATCCAGTCAAAGATGTCTTTTAGTCATTTCTGGTTTAAATTGAGATCCCTTCCCTTTATAACTCACTTATCCTCCACCATTCCCATGTCAAGGGTCTTATATACTGACCCAATAGCATATCTTGAAAACTAGAGCCAATCAACAATTTTAAGCATCAGTTTCGTTCTCAGTGACCCAGAATTAGTAAAGTTTGACTATATTTATTTCAGAAGCATTTTGGCTGTAGAGCAGTGCTATTAAAATCAGGATGACCTTTGTCTTTCAGCTTTTCAGTAGCTCATCAATCCTTGCAGAGGTAATCAAATGAAGTCCAGCTCTCCTAACAGGATGCCAGCTCCCAACAATCATTCCAATGTTGGCAACACATCCTGGTGAAAACTTGAAAATGAAGACAAAAATCTATTCTAAAAGAAGTACACTAACATTTACGTACCAGTTTCAAAATCAGGTGACTAAACTTTAGAATGAACTGAATACAGACATAACATAGTTTACCTCAGCTGTACTGGAGAAGAAACAATTCATCATATAGATCAGAGAGAAATAATATGGAAAGTGAAAACTACAAGAGAATCTGTCATCAACCCGAGTTTGTGTTTTAGAAGATAAAACTGACAAGCAACTGAAGCAGTGAGAGCAATCATTTCCAAGTGAAAAAAACTATTTCTGCCTGAGGTATTACTGACATCTATCATGAAAACTGAATTTGTTATGGTCAATTTACTACTATTTTGCTGTGTCAAAATCACCACAATGTAGGGAGGAGCAAATTTCAGAAATGGATTATTTTACTGACAAGCACAGACAAAACAAAAAATGTTTAGTTCATTAATAAAAGTGAGTTCCTTGGTTAGCAAAAGTTACCATGTCCCCAAGTGATTGAAATTCGTAATGCAAGCACATTGTTTTCCTGTTTCTGTGGTTGCTTCTGCAATAGAGATCCACATAAAAATGTTAATAACGGTTTATCCCATTGTAGCGCATTGACTTTAGTTCCTCATTTTAAAGGGACTAAAAAGTTCATCACCAGCTCACACTGAAGTCAGCTCAGCTACTCATACACCAAAACACACAGGCTAGCCTGAAAACAAAACTCCATTTCACATGAGTTTTTGAGGTTTCAGCTGTTACTTTTGTGCCCAACTCAAAGCAGGGACTTGAGGTTGGGTCTCCCACATCCTGTGGGAGTGCCCTGACTACCAGGCTATCTAGTCAGTCTTTCTTTTTCACAGTTTCTCCTGTTGGAGCTGTTCCATTTGTCTGAATAATTAAATACTGTCCGGGTCAGGGAGAATGACTTTACAGCCCGTTTGTGAGGGCACTCCCATGAAATGTAGGAAATGCAGATTTAAGTCCCTGCTCCAAATCAGACAGTGCAGGGGCTTGAAAGTGGGTCTTCCTCATCCCATGAGTGCTCCAAGTAACTGCTTTGGGATGGGTCTCTCTCGCCCATCCTTTTGAGCAGAAATTCCATGCTAGACACAAACTTTGTAACTGAAAGATTTGTCAAAACCAATACATTTTTTGCAAAAAGTTTTAGTTTCAACTAATCAATATTTTTCAAAGAAAAAACATTCTGTCAAAAAATTCCCAGTTAAAAAACAAAACCACAACTCTTTTAGCAGTTTAAAGATATGTGCTGCTTGCCAAGTTCCCACTACTTACCATTTCACATACCATTTAAGTACTTAACAATTTGTGTTTTCATTTTTTAAAACCAGTAAGAGACCAAGAGTAAATGTCAACATTTCAAGCTACAGTAAATGTTCAGAAGTTAATTTTTCCACATAAAACTTTACCCTTCTTCTAGATGAGTAAACTTAAAATTTCTCAACTGAGCCCCCACTCACAAAAATGAAAATCTCACCCGCTTCAATCATTTCATGAGTTGTTAAAGGCCTAAAACGGACACTAAAGACTGTGTAGATCTTCATAAATTATACTTTTTCTTCTTTTCTCACATGCCTTAAGCAACAAAATAGTTAATATTTATATGTACAGCATCACCATTGTCATCTGAGCCATCCTTGATGTAGACACAGCAGCAAAATGAGGACAGATACATGAATGGAATTAAGCAGCAGACTGCAATTTTTATTAAACTTTAACACATGAGATGGGTGCTACCCACTCATCACCCATACTCTACTATACCAACCAGTTAATTGGTTTGAATACAGGGGTTACAGGGCTCCTTACTATATAAACTATAATGCAGGGTAGACTCTCCTAAGTCTGTCCCCCAGGATTCAGCTCTATGTCCTATCACTCTCCCACCTGTGAGGGGGACAGAAGTGTTACAAGAGAAGTGGACTTGACATAACCTTCAGGCTTCTTGTGCACTTAGCCACCATGAGCTGGAAACAAGACCAGCATGTAGTGAGAAAGAAGCCCCTGCCCATAGTCCCCATAATAAACACCACAGTGAGAAAGGCTGGACCCTGAGATGGGTGGGTGATGGGAAAACAGAGGAGAGGGTAGAGAACAAGCCCTTCTCTCCTGATCAGGTTGGCCTGCTAAATTGGATCACAGCCTAGGGGTGGCTGACAAGGATAGCTGGAATCCCCAGCCTCATCACTGCCAATGTAGCAGCTTTAATCAGGGAGTGTCTGATCCCCGAGAATTTTGCATGGCTCCTCTATAGTATCCAAGTAGGGACCCCTCTTGAAGATGAGGCTCCCCAAAGGCATATTAGCTTTCAGGGGAGGTGATAAAGGCCCTCTTCCTGGGAAAAAGCCCTGTAGTGATATACCACCAAGAGAAGCAACAGGATGGGGAGAGATCAGGAAGCTATGTGGCTAGAAAGAAGCTAGCCTTTAAACACTCTGGGTTGACTATGGCAGATAACCTGAGTTAAGACAGCTGTATTGATCCAAGGCTTTCTCCCCATGATTCACATGGCATGGTGGTACTGACTTAGGAGTAGCTAGGACAGAAGACATAGGGATAGGGGCAGAAAAGCCTAGAGATACAGACAGATATTTAACTCCTCAAGAAAAAATGTTGATAAGGTAGCTGCAATAATCTTCCCAAATAAAACTCTGGTGGAAGGCCAAGGAAAAGGGTAAAAAGGGAAGGACAATGGAGACAGGCCCTACACAAGAAGTCCCGATCCCTGGAGGGTGAAAATTTGGAGACGATTCCTGGGGTACAAATCAAGGGAAAAGACAGATGAATTGGCACACTAAAGCTTTTATTAAAGCTGGCTGAGCATGAAGGGAAGACCCCAAATGCATCCTCTGATGTCTCCGTGTAGGGTGGCTGGAGCGTCTCTCGCTCCCCCAGATAGTGGCACATTTGAACACTGCTGGGTGTGGGAGGTTCACAGTTTATGTGAAACGTCAAGAACGATGTTCAGATCAAATGTATTGGCAGAGTCAGGTCCCACTTACCCCCCACGCTAAGCAATTCAGAACTGATGTTTGTTGAATCCAAAGTGAATACCTGAGGCACAGTTAAAAGTCTGAGTCCTCAGCTTGGTGGGAAATGACTTGGACTCTGACAAGTCTAAGTAAGTACAGTTGTTTATATAGGAGGAGAAAAGCTCTGTTATGTTTTAGCTAACAGTGTGGATGTTAAAAGATAATGGAGATGATGCACTCCTGTGCGCCGCTTGTGCTGGTAGTTGGATCGTGCACCTATTCCTCTGGTGGTGTGAATATAGGTTCAGATAACCCCAGATAACGTGCAGTAGGGTGAGGACCTAGGCCCACAAAGGCCACTACATCTCACCCCATCACACGAGCCCAAGGCCCAACACCAAAATCTTAACCCAGTACTTAACCCAGAAGGTGCTGTGAGGAAGGTAAAAAACTCCCTGGTCCTTTATCGATTGGTCCATGGGAGAAAAAATAATCCCTTTACATCTCCCTCCCTTTCTGCTGGGTCTGTCCCCCTTCACCATTTATCCCATCAAGTTCCCCCACCCATTGATGCAAGTGGGTGGCATTTTGAAATAAATGGGGCAGTTAATGCATACGAACTAAAGTTTCAGACTCTCCGCAGTCGTTGCTGTTTCAGTTACAATTAGGTCATATTTTCAAGATTTTTTTTCACAGTCATAAACTCTAGAAACTCACTTTTATTTATTTAATGAAACCTGAGTCTCCAGTGAACAGCTGAGAGGTCTGTCCTAGTTAGTCTTTCACATTTCCGTAGAGAGATCATCTAGCTCTTGAGGAAATGCTGGATTAATTAATATGTAAATTTTTGATAAAAAGTATAGCATGTACAAAGGTATCTCAAAAGGTATAAAGGTTCAACTGGTCTACAACGTAATTCTCTCCATGGTAATTTATGGATGTTAATCCCAGGAAACTAATGCCGACAAGTAGAATATTGAAGCCTATGAGATGTGGTACTGAAGATTAAGAAGATAAAGGAAAAGAAGATCAACACTTATATTTGAAATATTGTGGGAGTGAAGTGGACTCTGCTCTCAGAAATCAACAAGCACAAACTTATGTACCTTGGTGACATCAGACACTGAAATGGAAATAATCTTGAGAAAGCTTCCATGGAAGGAATGGTGGCAGGTCATAGTAGTAGGGGACAAATAGCAAAAGATGTCACTAGTATTCAGACATGAATAAATGGACTTAGCTTACTTAAATTCTAGACATCCAGATTTCCTCTAACTTTTTTAAGAACTCAACTGGGATCTGACTCTGAACTTCTAAATCCATGTGTTACATAATTCTCCGTCTCACAGTGCCCCTGGTGACAAGACCCAGTGTTTCAGTCCTGTACCTCAGTTTCCCCTTGTCAGGCTCTTGAAGAAGGACTTCACAAATTTCTCATTTCAATAATACTCTTGTTTAGGTTCATTTACTGAGACAAATATAAGCCGTTCAAGCCCAAAGATAAAGTCTTCAGTGTCCAAACTTGAAAAAGTTAAATGAACTATAAATCATACACAGAGGATCTTCTGCCACTCCTGAGGCTCCTCGCTTCCACACTCACCTTCAGCAACATTCCTACTAAACATAAATTAGGACTCCTTTTGGGGCACCCTTTCTGCAAGCTCCATGCCTCTACTTCTGGGCTCTGCATTGCGCTTTTAGATGAGCACTGTCTTGCAGAGCTTTCTCTCTGGAAGCCCCTTTTTATGCAGCAGATTCTTACTACCTCCCCTCCCAAGGGCCTCCTTGCTGCTCCTACTCCCCCCTACCTTACTGAGAGCCTTACTCTCTATAGGGATCACATGTCTTTTCCTCAGCTGTCTCTAATTAAAATACAGAACTGGCTGGCCCCAAGTCAGTGACCCTGAAGGGGACAGACCATCCTGTTACAGCAAGTAACTCCACTGACTTCAAAAGAGTTTACGCCTTGTCCTTGTGTTGTTACCACACACAAGCTTCCTCTTAAGAATGGAAGGACTGATGTTCTCTCAGGACTGGGCTACACTGAGGGGGGAGGGGTTGATCTAAGATACGCAACTTCAGCTACGCAAATAACGTAGCTTAAGTCACAGTATCATAGGTCAACTTACCTGGCTGTCCCCATGGTGGCGAGTCGACTGCAGCTGCTCCCCCGTCAACTCCACTTCCTCCCCTAGCCGAGGTGGAGTACAGGAATCGATTCGGGGATTGATTTATTGCGTCTAGATGAGATGGGATAAATCTATCCCTGATACATTGAGCACTACCCGCAGATCCGGCAGGTAGTATAGACATACCTTCAGTTATAATTTTAAAGAGCAGCCCTTTAAGAGGACTGCAGGCTGAGCAACCTAGAAACTTCTCCCACTTTATCAGTTAATATTACATGCATTGAGAAGGATGTCATAGTTTTATGACTGTTTGAGGTGATTTTTCTTGACAAAGATATTTTTGTTGTTTTTAATCAGAATAATACAGAAAGAAATCTTACAATATAAATATTTCAAATGTAAGGAAAAAGAACATGACTAATACAGAATAATTTAAAATAAACACTTCTCTTATGCACGATGTTTCTAGAACAAGGTAATGAACTGTTCCTGTTCCTTAGCTCACAATTGATTTTAAAAAAAAAGCATTAAAAGGTTTAGAGGAATAAATATCATGAGAATTTAATACACTTTCTCATTTTGACAAACCTGAATAACATGGGGTATTTTTCCCCCTTTGCTGTAGCTCGGTTCAATGTCACTAGGGTAGCATCCATCAAAGAAATGTCACAAAGAACAACATACATAGTGCTGTTGCTGAATGATAAAATAAGAACAAAGTCAGGCTACAAAGTCCTCCCCTCCTTTTTTTCCTTCCAACTCTCTGTTAACTCACAATGCCCATGTATATGGATAGGAAGTTAAGCACTTACTAGTTGGTGAAACTAAGACATTCAGAGACTCACTTTGATTCATGTGAAATAGTGACACCAAAGACCTTCAAGTACCATAGTCTCTAGGTTTGACATGGATTCAGAAAAGGTTCAGTTGATAGGTTGTCTGCACCATTGCTCTATATCTCCCATTCCTAGAAGCTTATGCATATTGTAGTCTTTGAAACCTGAGACTCCTAAGGCCTGGGCTATGCTGGGGTGTGTGTGTGTGTTTTAAACCAAGATACGCAACTTCAGCTACGTTATTCACGTAGCTGAAATTGAAGTATCTTAGTTCAACTTACTTGGCCATCCTCACGGTGGTGAGTCGACCGTGCCAGCTCCCCCGTTGACTCCGCTTACTCCTCTTGTGGAGCTGGAGTTCCGGAGTTGATGGGGGGCGCATTTGGGGATCTATTTATCACATCTAAATGAGACGCGATAAATCGATCCCCGATACATTGAACACTATCCGCCGATCCAGCGGGTAGTATAGACAGTACCCTTAGTGACTAATACCATATTAAAGGCCCTGACTAGGCCAAAATGTTCACTCTCACACACATACCCACATTCTTTTAACTAGTACAGCTATTGAATAAGATACAGGGACATATTTTCCACTTTTTCAACAGTGAGGGACATTGTTTTCTTTTGGTGTCCTGGAGAAATTACAGTTTGGATAATCACACTTATCTAACTTCCCCCTGCATCACTGGATGCGTTGTTATTCAATTCCTGTCTTGGAATGTTGTGTGATGACCTACTGCACTGTGCTTCTCCCCAGAGACGGCTGCACTTCAGACCCCAAAACCATATAGAATTTACAGTTATAAAATAGTTTCCAATGTAAGATGCTTTATAAATGTAAAAATCCCATATAGGTGACTGCTGAAAATATTGTTCGGAAGGAACTAGAAAAATAAGTTAAAGCAAATGAGCTCCAGTAAGGTTTCCAGGACTTTCATAGCCAAAATTCGGGAAATGGTTCATATCATTTGCCTCCACTGGCTCCCACTACCATTTTTCTTTATCATTCTGGTCCCTTTATTATTATAATTAGTTCTTTGGCATGGAAAAAAATCTGTTATCATTAACAAACCCCATAATAGCTCTTTGCTACATCACCACCAATTCCCTTAAAAAAATCTACTGTCAACAGAAACATCAACATTGCCACAGTACAACCTTAGTACAATAGTCTGCAAAAGTAGAGCCATAGAGTTAAAGCACGTAGCTCAGGCCTGCCCCTTGTAAATAGGCAATTTTATAGCCTCATCACTGTAGTATCTGAACACCTCACAAGCAGTAATGAATTCATCCTTACCAAACTTGCATGAAATATTAATCTCCCTAGCGTACAGACATATTGAAGGATGGAGAAATCCAATGAATTGTCCAACGTCACACAGGAAATAATGGTAAAGTTAGAAATTGAATTTTGATTGTCCACGACCCAGTGCCATTGCCTCTGTTTCTTACTAGTAATATCAACAGTCCTGTTCATGGAAAACATAAGTCCCTCTGCTCTACCTACCAAATATCTACTTATGGAAGGCCTGATCTTAAGAGAGACTGAACAGCCTCAGCTGCGTAGTACAGCAGAAGGATTTTTGGCTGCTCAGCGATTATAAAATAAACAGCACTATGACAAGAAATATGCTCTTTGGAGCACGAACAACAACATATTTAATGTCACTAAGGAGATTGTGTGTGCACCAGTAGCTAAGGAATGGATTGTGTGTTAATTACAGCATGCTGGACAATGTTTCTGTCTGCCAGTTCTAAACCAATACTATAAAAAAATATGTATTAGAACCTTTGAAACACAGTAGCGAAGCCATAACCTGAAAAGATTCCAGGGTTTTGTTTGTTTGTTTGTTTTTTTAAATAATAAAGTGTTGGCGGAAATGCTTGATGATCAGGGAAGAACCAGTGCTACACTTTACTTCCATCAAAAGGATGGGCAAGAAACTGAAGGGATTATACAATGTTGAAAAATATAAGACCCCAATTCTGCTAGACTTACGCAAACAGAGTCCTTCTACTGATATAATTGAGATACTCTGAATGAGTGGCAGAATCAGGTCTTAAATAACTGATATATTGGAACTTCAAACATTTAATACCACAAGTCTTATCAAGCAGCAGAAGAGATCTCCCAACAAAGAAAACCTTGCATTCAGTTGCAAATGTTAATAAACAAGCTAAATCATCTCATAAGCACATAAGATTGTTGAAATAGCATTGTGTTTGAGAGGAAATGTTGCTGACCACATGAACACTAAGTGGATTTCCTTTTGTGTAGCAAGGCACCTATAGATAGAGAGAAAGGATAAAATAGTGATTAAGCCCCTCACTTAGGTGACACACATAAGAATTCTATTCCCAGCTCTGCCTCAGGCTTCGTGTGTGACCTTGGGCAAGTAATTTGGCCTCTGTCTCTCTGAGTTTGCCATGTGTAAAACTGGGATAATAGCACTTCTCTATCTCACAGAGATGTTGTAAGAATAAATACATTAAAGATTATGAAATACTCAAATACTGCAGTAATGGAGCCACGTAAGTACCTAAAAAAAGCCAGCAGGCATAAATTATCTGCATACAGGAGGGGAAATGGCTGATCTTAGAAACTAGAGTCAAGAGAGCTCTTAATGGGGGGGAGTGTGAACAAACAGTTTCTTAATGGGGGGACTAAAAGTGGCACTTACAGGATTTCAGTTGAACAGCTGAAAAAAACAGTGGCTGAGGTGGTTTAGAAAGTTGCTGCTGCAATGTAAGGATAAAATGAGCCCCGCCTGTGCTGCTTTTGCTATTTAATGTCTTTCTCTGTTCAAAACACTATTCTGTAGGACACATGCATATTGCAAATTAAGGAAGTAAAGACAATTATTAATCCTGTATTTGTATCTTTTCATGTCTCTTCCCACATCAGGAAAAAAATGGTAGTGGGTAGGGAGACAATTTTGAATCCAAAGCGTCCTGGTTATTCAGACCTTTTGTAGGGAAAGTCCCAATATTCTGTGCTTTGTCTTAGTTATGTGCCTATTACCCTCCATCCCGATCCCAATTTTTCACAGTTGCTATCTGGTCATGCTATTCAGAAGTAGGGAGTACATTTAGATTTAAACATAAACAGATAGATTCAACTGTGTGCACGTGCACCACCTGATACTTCTGTCTTGCTTTTGGCCTCGTCCCACATAAGTTCAACATTTCTAATATGGCATTAAGCCACACAAGGTGTGTTTTGTTGTTCCCTTAATGCATGCTTTGAGTACACTGTGAAGCACAAGTCCAGAGGATGAGTGCTTTAAACCTTCTGAGATGTTTATTAATGCACCAGTAAAACACCCTGGAGTGTGTCCTAGTGCTACACTGTGGCATCATATTACTTAAAAAAAATATAATTTGAAATAAAATAAATGTTAGGGAAAATCTTCCAATTTTAAAAAACAATATGTCATGGAAGAAGAATGAAATCATAGCAAAAAGATGGTGCTGCAGTCAAAGTAAAAACACAAAACCAAACCAAGACAAAAAGATAACTAGCACTTCCCTCCCTCACAGAGCTGCTGTGAGGTGAAATACATTAAAGATTCTGTGGTGCTCAGACACTATAGTAATCAAGGTCACATAATATATAGGCCAGATATAGGAAAGACTACTTTTTGTTAAAAAAACACCTTCACTTGTACCTGTGAATAGGTGCAATTCAGAGCAAACTTTAGCCCTTATATACTTGTGCCATGAAGCAAAGAGATCGTTTGGATGACAGGATAATCACCCCAGAGTGATATAAAATCATACAAATAGGACCTAGTGATATAACGGTTAAAGAGTATCTCCATAATAGGACAGGGCACAGTTATTAGGTAAGATTGTTTTTCTGAACTAAGCCCAGAGAGATTGGCTGTGGCCAGATCTGGTAGATACTGTATTTCTATTATTTACATGCATTTCCCAATTTTAAGCATTCTCTTAAAGTACATTTTGGTAGCATTGTGTGCATTGTTACAGGCAGAAAGGCTTTTTATACTGCATCCCAGATTACCCACCTGCCCTTTTGACTTTCACCTCAGAGAATGAAGGTCAACAAGAAGGTATTAAAGACACCTACATTTATTTGGAGTTCATGGACTAATCCCATCTGTCTCTTTCAGTGCAAGTAGTTAGCAGTTTTCTCTTTACTGTTCTCTTTTTATGTCCTCCCAATATTTCATGTTTTCTTTTTTCTGATTTCTCATATTTCCTACTATTGATTTATCATTTACAATATGTAGGCAACTGCTGGCATTCAACATTAGGTAACTTCTTTGGGAACCTAGAAGTTTACACATTTTTCTCTAGTACTAGTATGTGCTACTAACCCGGTAATGTATATAGGATGCCAAGGGGTCAGATTTATTCCACTTTATAGTCAATCTTTTTGTTCTCACATGTAAGGCTCTACATAAACCTGTTCATGCCTACAACTCTATCTTTTCTGTTTCTCACCTCCTCTTTCACCTTCCAGGCTTTGTTACCTTATTTCATCTAACTTTTGCACCTTCTTCCATAGCCCCACCTATCATTCTAGCGTTTTCTGCTGTTCCCTCAAATTCAATAGTCTTTGTTTGTCAATTGAAAAGAAATGAAGAAAAAGTAATAGACGAAGAATTCTAGAGAATACCACAGCCAGCCCCACAAGCCAATGAAACAAAACACATTCCTCATAGACTTTAAGGTCAGAAGGGATCATTATGATCATCTAGTCTGACCTCCCACACAACGCAGGCCACAGAATCTTATCCACCCACTCCTGCAATAAACCTCTAACCTATGCCAGCTATTGATGTCCTCAAATCATGGTTTAAAGACTTCAAGGTGCAGAGAATCCTCGAAGAAGTGACCCATGCCCCACGTTGCAGAGGAAGTGAAAAACCCACAGGGCCTCTGTCAATCTGCCCTGGAGGAAATTTCCTTCCTGCCCCCAAATATGGAAATCAACTAAACTCTGAGCATGTGGGCAAGAGTCACCATCCAGACATCCAGGAAAAAATTCTCTGTACTCTTCAGTACTTTTTAGCGTTTGGCTATCTTCCATCATGCATTTTCCTTTCATCCCCTCATCACTGTTTGCCTTCTACTTCCAACTTTGCTTTGTAAGATAGCATTTTGTTCATCTTGATACTTTAGTCTTGCATTAATACTTTCTTGCAATTAGTTTCTTGGTTTGTTTGGTTTTTTTTAAAGGAGAAAAGGGAAATAAACTCATAGCATTGTAGAGACAGCACAGTACACTGGAGTAAAAAGCAGTAAAATCCTCTGCTGATGATACTAAACTGCTCAGGATAGTTAAGAGCAAAGCAGATTGTGAAGAACTTGAAAAAGACACCACTCATGATTTTATATAACTCTATCATATCCCCCCTTAGTCTCCTCTTTTTCAAGCTGAGAAGTCTTAGCCTCTTTAATCTCTCCTCATATACGATCTGTTCCAAAGCCCTAATTATTTTAGTTGCCCTTTAGTTGCTGCAGGTCTGGCAGGGTTCTATGCTTGAGGTCTTGGGCATAACCTGTACTCAAGTCAGCAGATTAAGGCCTCAGAAAAACAAAGTACCAAATTTGACAAAAGAAGATGTGACAGGGAATTCCTCCTACTCCCGAAAAGCAAAAACAGTTCTAAAAACAAAAATAAAGACAATAACAAGAAAGAAAAGAAAATATTAAGCCACAGATATAGCAAGCGACATAGCTAACTAATGGACAGCGTAGCACTGTGTTACGAGTTGCAGGCTGTTGAAAAAGAAATGGAGTGGTGGCAGGTCCAATTGTTCCATACTCTCTCATACTAGAGCACCAACGTGTCTGGGGCACAGTCATGGACAAGTGAATATTTCTGAAAAAAATCTGAGATTAAGAGTGGACAGGCATATGCACATCTTGATGTGGAGCACCCACAGGGACACTCCTCAAAGAAGAACCCTAGGCTCCTCTCTAGGGTCTACCTCAACCACATTGATTAATAGCTGATATTTTTATAGAACACTCTGTGATTTTCCTCTGAGGTATTTTAAAAGATTTTTGGGACACAACCTGGCCTCTTTTATCGGAGTGTACAACAGGAGGAGGAAGAAAGTGGCTTACAGAGCAGCATGAATCCACTTGCATTTTGAGCTTCCTTATCATGGAAGGAAGAGAAAAGAGCAGTCACAGAACTGACAGCAAACATGAATACCCCAAAAGATGATTGATTGGGTCAAAATGCAGTATGGCTTTGCTTCCTCTTCTGCACTGATATTCTCAGGATAGCACACATTTGACCGTTTTACAGAGTATACCGGTTGTCAGCCTCTCCTGCATGTACAATGATGGGACCCATTGCCACTGGTGTGTCCCTAATCATCCACTACTAAAAATGCAGTCAGTTGTAAAGCCACATCAGACTGCAAGATAAGGGGACAACTGTGGTCTTGAAATTTTGTATTTATTATCCTTAGCAAAGCAAATTCTTCCTGATAAAAAACTTCACGCTGCTGTGAGTTTCCAGCAAATCTTATTTCCTTAATAAAAGCACATCATTTATTTTTCATTTGAAATACCCTTCAAAAAAGCAATAATGGTAATTAGACATTTTGTTAAATTAGGAAAGCAGCAACCATCACTTGCATTAGTGTGCAACATACTTTTGTCAAATGTAAATGGGTAGGATTTTGGGTAGGTGGACATATTTTCCCTGTTGAATGTTAAGTGGATAGTAGGCTGTCTACAGTTCAGGATGGCCTAATGAACTAAAGCCAGGCAAAACAGCAAAATGGTCTTGGGGTAGGGTGGGGTTTATGAAATGCAGGTTGAATTTCCTCCTCTATCATAGATCTCTGGCATGCCCTTGGACAAGTCATGCAGGCCTGGATGAACAAAAGGAGTTAGGCGCCAGCATCCATGCTTTAGTCACCTAAGTCCCAGTTTCAGGACTACTGTGATGCACAAAACTCCTGCTGTAGATGCCTAAAATCACTTGTCATCTAAACTTTTACTGCAAAAGTTCCCTTTCCTGAGGTGCCAATGCTTCTGCTTCTGAGCATATGAACGGCTGCCTCCCTCTAGGCATTTGGATATCGATCTCCCACCTAAGCCCCAGAGCAATTCACAAGCCAGGGGGAAACGGACAATTGACTGCTTAATTTGCATGAACCTCCCAAACTGGAAGGTAACCTCTGAGTACACCTCCTGGACCAGTTCCCTCAGGCAAGTTCGCACAAAACAATGTGTGTGGGGATGACAGGGGTGCCAATTTGGGGTGATTGGAAAGAATGCCCTCCCCCAGGTTTTTTTCACTTAAAGCAGAGGCATAGCCATAGCTCACCCAATTTAGCATCCAAGCCCACCCATATCTGAGTCTGTGCAAATGATTTTGAATAGGAGGGACCCAGTGTCTCTGTCACCATGCTGTTTACCCTGCCTTCCCCCTACCCAGGCAGCAGTAAGGAGGCTGTGTAGTACTCCCTCAAACACCTCTGTTCAGGCAGATAACAGCATAGGGAGTCCTCTCCCCATACTATTGGACTCATGCTGACAGGGCTGAGCAGTGATATTGAAGTGACCTCAGAACACTCCAGACTCCATGTGGGCTTGGCAGTGCATTAAGCCCCTTCCCTGGGGTTTACTCCTACCTCCACCCCCATGTACTCACAGCAGGGATGTCTATACCAGTTGCTGCCTCCCTGCTGTTTTGGGGATCTCTGCGGGGTGGGGGAAGGTCTCCCCATAGCCTGAGGGTGGAGGGGAGGGGGAAGAGAGACAGCCTAAATTGTTTTTCATTATATATTTAAATTCTGATCTGAAAAATTTGCTCCCTCATAACTAAAATGGCACTACTGAGATGAGGAAAAGGAGAACTTCCCTCATAACTTTTAGCCCAACAGTTAGGGAATTCCCCTGGGATGTTGGGGACACCAGTTCATGTCGCCACCCTCTGCCTATGGGGGAGAAAGGATTATAACAGAGATCAGTTACTCTAAACTGAGTGCCCTAACCAGTAGAACACAGGATAGTCTATTGTGAGGCTCCCTCAACCTCTTTTGTTGAGGCTGTTGCATTGTAGATAAATAATTAAAAATTTGTGGCCTGGACCATGGATGTTGCACAGCTGGGTGAGTGCTCTAACCAGCAGGCTATAGGATCATTCTGAAGCTTGCACTTCACGCCCCCATCCCTAGCACAGTTGACAGTTCAAAAGTTTATCCAGTGTGCAACAGTTTCAATAGGAGAGACCAAGGGAGCCCCACGTCAGAGTACCTGTGGCAACCTGTGGAATTCCTTGCCAGAGGATATTGTGAAGGCCAAGACTATAACAGGGTTCAGCAAAGAACTAGATAAATTAATGGGGGATAGGTCCATCAATGGCTATTAGCCAGGATGGGCACGGATGATGTCCCTAGCCTCTGTTTGTCAAAAGCTGGGAATGGGTGACAATGAATGGATCACTTGCTGATTACCTGTTTTGTTCATTCCTTCTGGGGCATCTGGCATTGGCCACTGTTAGAAGACAGGATACTGGGCTAGATGGATATTTGGTCTGACCCAGTATGGCCATTCATATGTTGTTATGTTCTTATCTCATAGCCCAGGGGTTAGAACACTCCCTTGAAGGGTGGCAGATTCTTGTTTCAATTCCTTCTCCTCCTCAGATAGAGGGTACTTGAACCTGTGGTCTCCCACATCTTAAATGAGCATCTAACTCTGTGCTAAAAGTTATGAGGGAGAGTCTCTTCCTCACCTCAATTTCTTGCTAAAACAACATAGGTACCTAACTCCAGGAGAGGGCTGCAGCTGAGAATCAGAAGCAAAGATAGGTGCCTCCCTAAAGCCTAGACTTCAGTGCCTAACTGTATGAAAAGGGTGAGATTTAGCATGCCTCTGTCTAGTCGGCATCTCCCAGTGGCTAGTTTAAGTGGCTTCCCACCTAGTGTACTGGCTTTTGTGACTCCTATTTTTAGCCTTCTATAGAAAGCCGAAGTACCTAACTCAGGCTTTATGAAGCAGTGATTTTCCAAGTGCCTAACGGGTAGGTGCTGCAATGCTCAGCAATGTCTAACTTCTTTGTCCCTCCAGGCCTTCATCTCTCTGTGTCTCAGTTCTCAATCTGTAACATGGGGATAACAGGACTACCCTACCTCGCAGGGATGTTGTTAGATAACTACAATAAAGATTGCAAGCATTCGGATATTATGGTGAAGGGGGCCATATCAGCATGATAGATAAAAATACAGGTGTTCAAATAGCGCCTCTAATTTTTTCTATTTTCAATTTTCTAAACTGAACTTATTGAAGAACTGATCCTTCTTTCTTTTGAAGTCAGTGGTAAGACCCCAAATTATTTTATTGGAAGTAGATTCAGGTCATTTATGTTGCTTTTATACCATCTAATTAAATCAATAAATCTTATTTTAAAATGACAAAGAGTCCTGTGGCACCTTAAAGACTAACTAAAATTTTAGAGCATAAGCTTTCGTGGGTTAATACCCACTTCGTCGGATGCATGCAGTGGACGACGTGGGTATTAGTCCACATTAATGCAGCATATTTCTTTACTATTATACCTAACATTCAATAATTTTACAATCCCTTGTTATATATATACTGTCAAATATATCTGACAGATATTGAGGTTGTCTGTGATTAGTGGATTAATAAATACTATACCCTTGACAATGAATATATGTAATGTGTTTCAGTTGAGAGAGCTGTTAACATTTTAAAATAATCAGAGGGGTAGCCATGTTAGTCTGGAATTGCAGCAGTGACAAAGAGTCCTGTGGCACCTTAAAGACTAACTAAAATTTTAGAGCATACACTTTCGTGGGTTAATATCCACTTAGTTGGATGCATGCACGAAAGCTTATGCTCTAAAATTTTAGTTAGTCTTTAAGGTGCCACAGGACTCTTTGTCACTTCTGCAATTCCAGACTAACACGTCTACCCCTCTGATTATTTTAAAATGTTAACAGCTCTCTCAACTGAAACCCATTACCCTTGACAATGAATATATGTATAGTATTTATTTATCCACTAATCACAGACAACCTCAATATCTGACAGATATATTTGACAGTATATATATAACAAGGGATTGTAAAAATATTGAATGTTAGGTATAATACTAAAGAAATATGCTGCATTAGTCAGTCTTCTGCTCAGTCTAAGTCAAGTTTGGATAATGTGAACATAATTCCCTCTTGTTTTAATTATATTGGCTTATGTATCAGCTACAGTTTATTAAACAATACATGTCATATAGCAAAACCAGAGATTTCTCTTATAACTAATTAGCTACTCTCACCTCAAATTCCATGCTTCCAAATGAAAGACTTCCTTGTTTTAATCCTTTTACATTGTGACATGTTTCCAAATGATCCAAAAGCCACAGTAGTGAAAACTTTACTGCCATGCTCTGGCTTTTCTTACAACAAAGGCTTTGGATTTGTTAAACCCATTCAGAGCTAATGCATGTCAATATCAAGGAGCTTCTTCTTGCTAAGCACCGGCAAGCTTCAATGCCAAGCAATGTCCTCCTTTTATTCATGATAATACTGGCATGATTGAACCTGAACTCCCTGTTTTATTCATATATACCATCTGTTATCTGAATCCAAGTTCACAAGGACAATGGCTATTTTGTAATCCTATTAAATTGGCTTTTTTTCAATTTATAAGAATGTGGAAGAAGATTCTTTGATCTCTATTTATAAATAATCCATGAATAATATTAGGAGAATACCACAGTGATGAAACATGCAGTAAAAATCCATTAGGCTAATCCTTCAACAGTTCTGTTATTGTTAATAAAAAAGTCATAAAGTGGTTATCTATTATACAAAATAAAATGGAGAAAAAAAGATTTCAGGGACTTGGTAACAAAACTCTATTGCCAAACCAGCTCTGGAATGTGTCTTGCAAAGGAGGAGATAGATGAATAACTCTGGTAAGGAGAAATCATCCATTTTACAGAGATGAACAGAACTTAATAGTATTATATTATTTCATCAACTACTATAGACATTAGACCCAAAATTGTAACCGCTAAACCCCTGTGGAGTCCCCTTGAGTTCACTGGCACTCTACATGGGTGCAGCTGTCCACCCACATGCAATCTGCAAGTTTGACCTTAGCCAATTATCATTATACTAATTTGATCAAATGTCCATTGTTTTGTGACTCTTGAGGATGAGATAAAATAATGTTCTTCTAGAAGAAATGACATCAGTAAATATAAATCATTAACAGGCATTAATAAAAATAGTTTAACTGAAAGCTTCCTCCTGCTAAGAAAACAAGTAGCATTTATCCCAAACTGTTTCATTAATAAATTATAAAGACATGCAGACTTAGAATAAAGATATTTTATTTATTTAACACCAGTAATATGCTAAGTGAAGCAGGGCAGAAAACTTTGTCCTGGCCTATGAAAGTTTTCAAGGTTTCTAATGTTTTTCTATCCCAAAACTGGACAGAAACATACTCTTGAAAGTTTTCACAAACCAATAATCCAAAAGAAAAAGAAATATTTATGGATCCTGTTAGTGCCACAATTTTTGCTTGTTTACTTATGAGACAAATACATACCTTTATCACTTGCGAAAGATTCTTGAGGAGATGACTGAAGTGGATAAAGATCTTTTGGAAAAATGTTTTAAGAAGAAACTTTAACAAGGCGAGAGAGATGACCTAGCAGATTGGGTCATGGTTCTAGGTGGCAGGGATGCACAGGAAAGAGTCCACAGCCAAGTTCCTGATTCAGCAAAGCACATGCTCAATTTCTTTACTGAATCAGGGCCAAAGAGTATGAAGAGTGGTTTGTTTTGTAGCATCTTTCTTAGAGTAAAATTGCTTTTCATAGCAAAATACTTGTGAATCAGTTCGTTTGAAGGGAAGCTACAAGTTGAGTTCAACGTTATTATTTTTCTTTGCACAATATAGAACATTGTGAAATTATGAAATAAATCAGAAAGCATTTTCAGGCTCTATTTAAGAATATGGGATGTCATGGAAATGTGCAAATTAATTTACGATGTGTTGATAAGTAAAGGAAGCATTGATTTCCAGTTATTTGGATTTAAATTGAAAATGTATAAATTTGATTTATATTTGCAAAATTAAACAGAGAATTTAACTGCTTACATCCTATTAACTTTAAACACCAGTCAGCTAAGATTCCAGCCTCTTAAAACATTTTTGCAATACTAATAGATCTGAAAAACTCACACCTCATAAAAGGTATCTACTATGTCCCCACTAGTCCAAAACTTATCCAAGAACTCAGCACAGTAACTAATTTGGGAACTGGGAAATTCCATAAGAACAAGATGGAAGGAACCCTTCATCAGATACCAGGTAAAATCTGTGGCCATTATTCCAGCTTTAGGAATGAAACAGTCTCAGTGTATGTTTACATTGCAATGTAAGCCTAGGATCAAACTCAGTCTCAAGCCTAACCCCACTTCCATGTACACAAAAATCACCATAACCCAGAACTCAGACACAGGGTTCCTGGACCCCGTGAGGCTGCAGGGTCCGAGCCCAAGTCAAGCCAGGAACCAAGATTCAAGCACTATTGCTTGGCAATGTACATGCAGTCCAGCTTAGTTTGTGTCTTGGGAGTCCATCAGAAGTATCCCACAATCCCAGGGGCCAACTTCCTTTGTTCTTTCTATCCCAGCAATCTCCAGTTGACTCAAGTGGAAATGGAAGCTATTCCCCTTTGCAGACACCAGCAGTTCAGTGAGTCAATGTTAACTCATTGTCTGTTGATCACCAAGCTGCAAACGGCCATTGGAGAGCCTCCTGGGTTTGCAATGGAGATTGAACAGAGCAAGCCTTTTGCAAAGCATGCTGTTTCATGGTCATGGGAGCACAATCAAATTTTGGTGACTCTCTGGTCCAAGGCCAGTAAAACTGTAGACTTTAGCAAAAGTACAAGGAATTACCATGCATACAAGCAGATTCCTGAAAACCTGGGAACTTTGCAAATTTTTCGGACTTGGAACCAGTACAGGAAGTATATGAAGAAACTGAAGAATGAGTACCAGAAGACTTGGGACCAGAACCACATGTTGAGCAACTTACCAACCTCATGACCTTTTTATTAGACGCTTGACCAGATGCAGGGCACTGTGCCCAGCACAGAGCCAATCATGGTGCATGATAATGATCAGACAGGATGGTGCCTCGCTGGCCCCTGAATCCAGCATGGGGAGTGATGGGAGCCAGCAGGCTCCAAGTGAGGACCATGAAGTGACTCTGTTTCTGAAATCAGTCCCAGAGTAGGCTGAGGAACAGAATCAACAGAAAATTCTGGGCCTGTACTTGGGAGAGCTGTTTGATCCTCTCCATGAGGAACTGCAGCAAACTCAGTAGAGACAAAAGCCCTCTCTGAGCTTGTAAGTTTCTGACTCCAATTTAAAGTTTATTATTGTTACAGTAATGGGAGGTGTGATGGGCTGGATCACAGAAACCCCCTTGAGGCTGCCAGCTGATGTGCTAAGACTACTTCTGCCCCTGCTTTCCTGTCCATGCAATGGAAAACCCTGGCATCTTGAACTTTTCCAGTGCAGCCCACACTGACATTCATAAATCAGCCTCTGTGGTCCATTAGGGCCTGCATAACAATGGAGTAGTTCCCTTTACAGTTCATGTATTCATATGTTTCTTGAGGAAGGCAACTATGGGGACATGACATAGGTGCGGACTCTGTGGGTGCTCAAGTGCTAGAGCACCCATGGAAAAAAAAAGTGGGTGCTTAGCACCCATCGGCAGCCAGCTCCCCCTTCCTCTCCAGTGCCTCCCACCCACCAGCAGCCCCACCAGTCAACTCCTCCCACTCCCTCCCAGCACCTCCCACCAGCCCCAGATCAGCTGTTCCATGGCGTGTAGGTGGTGCTGGGAGGAAGGGGGAGAAGCAAGGATGGGGCATGCTCAGGGGAGGGGGTGGAACTGGGTGGGAAGAGTTGGAGCAGGGGCAGAGTGGGGACAGGAAGAGGTGGAGGGTTGGGGCCTTAGGGAAAAGGGTTGAGTCAGGGTGGGGTCAGGCTGAGCTGGGGGTTGAGGCCTCGGCAAAGGAAAAGGCCAGCAGCTGTGGCACACGAGTCCCATCAATGGCCCCACAGCAGTTTGGAAACCCCATTCTCTCAAATCCAGCAATTACCTCTGAAATATCACCTGGGAGTAAATCACACACCTGATTGCTTCAGAAACCCCCACCACTCCTTTGCATGCAGGTGATTTTCCAACACCAAACTGGCTGACTCTTAGCAGTCTGGGGTAGCCAGCTCCAGATGGTTATAGCAATCCATTTCTGGACCAGCAAAGGAGACCTCTTATGTGTGTCTTTACAATGGAGGGTTGGGACAAGCTGCTCACGATGCTCCAAAACATAGATTTCTTCATGCGAAAGTTCTGGACCCACTGCTAGTCATCCCAGGTCTGCGTAACATGATATGATCCCACCAGTCTGTGCTTGTGGCCCTGTGTCAGAAGTGCAGTCTACACAGGGGCATCAGCACTTAAGCCAATTGTACTGAGCAGCATTTGCAGTGTGATTCTGCCATGCCAGGGTACTTCTCCTCCTCTGGCTCCTCCTCCTCCATCATAGAATCCATCAGGTGGGTCAGAAACCACTGCTGAAATGTCCATCAGCACCTCACAGATGCTCTGCCTAACACAGGCATGAAAGTGCAAGTTCTTCAGAAGATGCCTTCTCCATGTTGCTGGCTCTGGTAGCTGGGAGCACACAGATCAAAATGACTCCCCGGCAGTCTGTGTTGGTGGGTTCTTCAAACTTCCTGTAATATGCAGAGTGAGCATAAGGGCTTTCCCACAGTGCATCATGGTCAAAGGGCTAGAACTGACACATTTCAGGAAGGACTCTGGGATATGGTTGGTTTGACTCAGATCTGCATGGTGCAGTGTGGATGCTAGAATCCCAGTTTCGAGCCCAGGTTAGAAAAGCCTTAATGCAGGGTTAAAAAACAATGTAGACACTCAAGCCCAGGGTTCTCTGACATGGGTCAGCTGATGTAAGTCCCACAACCCGGGCTTACATTGTAGTGTAGACATACCCTTAGAGAACCTTGCCTCTCTCTTGCGTAAGGGGAGAAGAAACCCCGCATAAGTTCTGTACACAACTTTGCTCTGCACTACTTTTCACCATGCTGCTCCAGAGGCCACTTCAAGATCCCTTGACCTACACACTCTGGGGTTGTGGACCCCCTTCCAAACTTGTAACATCCTTCTTTGCATGTATGTCCAGCAGACCTACAGTAGTTTGCTCTTTTGGGGGCCCTTTGTACTCCCTGGGAAGTTGAGAGAATGCATGCCATTAGGCAGAATTTTGATGTGGGCTTTGAACTTGTAGCATTTGGAAATTGCAGTAGCCATGTTACTTAATTTAGTGCATAGTATCTGTAACATCACTATAAAAGTCATTGGGATTTCCCCCCTTGAAATAAACAATAGTTTTAAATAGGATTCCTCCATAGCTAAATAGAGGATAGTGAGACATGCGGAGATCCTGCATTTATGCTTTTGCAGTGTACTGTAGTGACCCAAGTTATCTGCAGGGAATTACAATGATAACTCCTTTACTGATTTTGCATTAAGACTTCGGGAGATCATGTTTTTGATGGAAACAATTAATTCCCATTACTGCATGTCTGAGAAATATTATAAGTAATCATGCTCTTATGCTACCTGCTAGATGTAGATGTACCTGCACTTTTTATTAAGAACAAAAAATATCATTGCATTTTGCTCTATATATTTAGTATTTTATTAAAGAAAAGTAGCTACTGATAAAGCATGAAGAACACAAGGAAAACTCGTAGGACAGACAAAGGTTCAGGACAATATTAGATATTAAACACGAAGTTTCACACTGGCATATACAAGGCTACATTAAGTCACAGTTATAAAGCACATATCCCTGCATCAGGTGAAACAGTGACAGGAATATAGATGCACATAGTATCTGGAATACGCAAATTGCATCTCTGAAAGTTAGATATTTGAAAATGCCACTCACCAGTCTCAAGGGTGGGAAACTTGATGGGACCAGCAGTGGTAAAGACAGTCTCAATAGAAAGAGTTAGGGGAGAACAATGGGGGGAATGCAGAAGTGATCCCATCTCCTCACCAGGCTCTATCCTCCCATTGGCCAGCGAGAGGAGGAGGAGAGTTCCCCTGTTGTTAGTTTAAACCTTTCTCCAGGTCCTTGGGAGCCTCTTCTTTCTCTGTTTCAGCAGTCCCCCTTTTTTTACCAGTGGAATGGAGGGTTGTTTTTTCCCCCATCTTTCTCATAGCATCCTGGAGGGACAGTTAAGTTAAATAGAAGTTGGACTTATTAATTAGTGGTGGTACTTTGTAGGAATATTGTTTCATCGCAACCTGTAACTAGTTTCCAATGTGGCTAAAAGGCTAAATGGACCAGTTCCTAGAAGCAGAAAGACCTGGGATTTTGCTGATGAGGCTTGTACCTGTGGGATAGAGGGCAGACCTTCTGTTCTTTGTGGGCTTTTAGTACCTCGGTTCCCCTCACAGCAGTAGGAGGGGTGAAAAGATTCAGAAGAGTGAGCTAAGTAATAAGGTTAGGCCAACAAAGTCTGCCACAAGTTATGGGTTATAGAATAGGAGCCCTGTAACCCTGACACTGGAACCACTTAAAATGCCTGGTATGTGAGAGTATGGATCATGGGGGGGTAGCACCCCTCTTTTGTATCAAGTTTAATAAAGTTCAGGCCTGCTGCTTAAAATCCCTCCTTGTGTCTGTCCTCACTTGCCAGTGTGTACAGATCAATTGCTAGTGTTATTCTTTCCCCCCAGATTTTGCTGCCCTGTCACAGTGCCGGGTTTTAATTGCAATTGTATTCCTGCTAAATAAATCCATAAAGTGGAAGAAGAAACTTAATTTGTACCCAGTTTACTGCAGATTTATTGTGACTGGCTCTGAATGCTTTACATGTGAGTTCTCAAAAGTGCATCTTACAAGAAGGGAAGGCAATGCTGCTTGCCACCTAACAGTAAGATTGACTTCACCCTTAGAAAGCTCAAATAATTGGGCTTTCTGACAGAAAAGTGCATTTAGGGGTTGATGAAATAAAATGGACCGCTTCCATTTCTCCCACAGCCATCATTTCAGCATATGATCTGAAACAGCACCTGCAAAGCCTCTTGCATTAGGTGCTAAGACCACTAGATCCTATGACATTCCTGTATGCCCAGTCCCAATGCTGTGCTCCATGCTGTGTAGTTAAGCTTAGAGCTCTTTCCCTCTCATGGCAGGCACAGGATGCAGCATCATAGAAAATTCACAAACACATTCCCACTCTAAGGAAGAAAATCATTTTTAAATAAAAAGTATTTCAAATTCCAAGTCTGCCCAGTACCATCTTTGTGTGCCTGTGGACACTGTTGGCTATGGCAGCGAAACATGCATGGAAACATACTGAAACAAGTATTGTTTACCTAGAGAGCTCTATGAATGATTCATATTGAGCCTCTCTATTCAAACTGAAACTAGTTTTGACAAGCAGAAGTTTCCATGAAGCCAGGGTGAGCTTTAAACTCCAACACCTTCCCCACACACTGCTGCACATTATGGGAGCTGTGATGGCTCCTCAGTAGAGAAGGGTGTCATGTCTGCTTTTTGCTGGTACAACCTCTTCCCTTTACAGCCTTTCTGCTGCCAGGGGCCCACACTAGGAGACTGGGAATCAAAAACACCACAGTTAAACTCCCTTTTCCCCCATTCAGCTTTCTTCCCTCCCTCCTGCAACAAGCCACTGGGACTCATATTACCATCAGTGGCAGAGGCAAGCCAGAGTATTCTTTCACCCTTCTGCTGCATCTGGCTCCTTAAGTGTATGAGGTACTGAGTGGCAATTCCTCAGTCTGTCTGAGCATATCCACACACCACCCTTCCCAGGTCCCCAGACTCTATAGAAAGGCCAAAGTGTAGCCTGACACTCACTCACAGGCGGGAAAGAGAAATTTACTCTTTACACAGCAGTTGCATCTCCAGCTGCTAACTTAAGCCCCAGGGTAGATACTACCAACACACTGGTCTATGTTCTAGCCATTTGACGATATTTCCAATATTTTGCTCTAAATATTTTCATCCAGCTTCACAATGTGATGACAGGCGTATATGTTTAAATACATGGTTCCAAAATGGCACCGTCCATCTGATTTACATTCTGATTATTTCCCTAATGGTTTTAACAAATGCTTATCCTGATGATCTTTTATATCCAAAACAGGCCTTATGAGAGAAGGCCAAACATAGTAGAGTCTTGTAAAAGAGGTGAGCAAAAGAGCTATGTAAATGGACTGAAATTACTTTAGAAATTATCACAACTCTTCCTCAGGAGCCTTAAAATTTCTATTGAAGTTCTTCTGCAAGAGGAGGAGTTAGGATGCGAGCATTCCTCACATTGTTTCAATTGATGCTCTTGTGGTAGCTCCCATGCATTCTTAGGCAGCAAACTTCAGGAAATATCTATCCATCTATGCACTAGGGTGCCAGAATTGCATCTCCAAATCTATAGTTATTTTGAAAGCAAAATTCAGAAAAGTTCAGCCAGAGAAATGTGCACACACTAACTAAAAACACAGGCAGCAAATCAATTTCAGTTAAATGTCCTTATTGTTTGCTTCAAAGCACTGAGCTGAAAACATTTTAGGAATACTGTAATATTTGTCATATTCCCAACAACATCAAATAAAATTCAAGTAACAGTGCCGATTTCAGAGTATTCAGATAAAATATTTCCATGATTAAAAATTTACTATGTTAAAAAGAAATTACCAGGTTCAAATAGTTTTATTTGGAAAAAAATCCAAAGTTAGTTTGTTGAAAAAATGAATTATGCCAAATCTGTCTTTTGTCAAGGCTTTATTCAACAAGGCTTAAGTGGCTTTGGTGATACAAGACCAATTGTATTTATCCAGTAGTTGCGATCAGAAACATCACCACCCTAATTACACAGATTGATTATTTGTCCATTATCACAGTGGATGACAGATAGTGTTAGCTGTTTAGAGCTAATTAATTGGGTAACACAGAAAAATGATCAAATATCAACATTGCTTTTTCATACCATTGGCTTTTGGGCATTCTTGTCTGGAATAGGCCTGGTCTGTAGCTGTTTTGGGCATTTCAGAAAATCTGCTGATCAATTGCATATCACTTTTTACGTGAAGAAGGCAATGCTCCTTGAAGAATAGTATAACACAGATGGTGTTTTCCGCACCTTTAGGTAAAAGCATTTGGAACACCTCTTTGAGACTGGGACTTCATTTTTTGCTGGATTTTTTTTTTTTTAAAGAGTGGAATGCTATTCCCAGGCTGAACAGTCCAAGCTCCAGTGATTTGTGCTGCATCAGTTTGTGCAGTCCAATAAATGATTTTTCATTAACGTTCTTGAGGTTGTTAATTTAAATGTGGTTTGGTGAATAACTTTTGGCCTTCACCTTGCAGTCTTCTTATTAAATGTACAAAAAAGGGAGATGATGAGGGGGCACTTCAATGTTAATGATGCAGTAAGTTCTGAACATAACATGGAAGTTTATAGCTATCTTTTTTTTAAGTGTGGTCTAGTCAAGCATTAAATGTATGGTGAGCAAATACCGAATAGTCACAAGAGAGTCGAGAACATAAATTACTTCATTATACTGAAGATAAAGAGCATTTTAGACATGGACAGGTATTGTACCCTGAAGAGAAATTGACACTGATGTAGCCAGGCAACCCTCACTTGGTATATAAACACACTTCCTCTTATTTGATTGTATCAGTACTTGTGACAGGGCAATGTCCTGCTCCTGTCTTTTGCTGTCAGTCTATACAGATTCAGATACCTACATTGTTAAACACCCCAGTGCAGTTTATTTACATTTGCTATCCCCACCATCTTACTGACCCCTACACCATAATCATTTACAGTTTCAGCTTCTCCTCATTTCTCTGCTGATGACATGGAAGAGATCACTCTACCTACAGATTCTTCCTGGCTGTATTAACCTGCCTCTCGCCTCCTGCCCCCCTGCTTTCCTATGCCTTCTAATACCTCCTGTGTTAATGGGGGAATTTCTGAGTTCGTACTCCCACAGTCCATCCTAATCCACCAATTAGCCCCACCATATCCATCCTGTGGGGAAATAATTGATGTTTAAGTGACCAGAGCACTGGCTCAGCTGTTGGTCCCCAGCACTCTGCCACAGTACCCAAAAAGGGGGGGGGGGATCCCCAGTCTCCCTAACTCCAAGTTATTTTGTGTTAACATAACATTGTGTAAGCATAGAAAATCCTCTGTTTTCACCAAGGTAATATAACAATATTTTTTGTTCTCATAGTAGGGGTCTTAAATACAAAATATGATCATAGTTCACAGATTTTCAATCCCCGTGTATTTAAAAGTGAAACTGTTCATTTTCACAGAGAAATTGTGCTTTCTTTGGGGATTTATACTACTATTGGGGGTAATTTTCTTGATGCACTGCCAATCATTATCTGTCACTAGATGAAATAGCACTATCTGCTGCAGCTCAAATAATAGGTATAAAAGATGAAATATTGTCTCCATTTACTTTGTATAAAGCCAATTCATGTTGAATTTGGTTTCTCATTTTTGTTCTCTCTTATTGTACAGTATATCTTGGATGGTCCTCTAATATATAAGCTTCTCCTGTGCACTGAATAAGACTAATAATTAAGATATATTTATAAAGAAGCGGAATTGAATTACCATTAATAGATATGTACAGAACTTTATAAAAATCTAGCAAAGTTCAAAAACCCAAAGTTGTTGCAATTACTTCTCTAAGAACCTAGTTTTCTGTGTTTTCTTGGTTATGTTGCAACATCCATGATTAATACCACACTTCAAAAAGCATGAAAAGAACATTTACTGTAGAAGCAAAAATCATTTCCTGATTTTATTACACCGTTTGTTTTGTTTTCTAAATCACCCCACTGTATTTTGTTCCTGTATTCCAGTGTAAGCATTTAGTGGTAACAGTAAAATCAAAGAAATGCATCTACTATTCTGTAGTAAATACAGCTTATACAAAATTAATTCAGCAGTATGTGCTATTCAATAAAGCAAGCTCATTGCAATTCTATCCTTATGGGGTTTTTTTCATCCTAGAAGGCAACTACACTAATAAATATTCATCATATCTAAGATGCCAACGACCCATTTCACAAACCCACCTAATCCAAACACATACAGTTTTACTCACTGCTAATTTTTAGGGATAAATTCTGATTTAACAGTCTACTGACTGTGAAAAGTTATCCCTTAGCAGATACATTTCCAGAGACATTTCAATCCAAAACAGAGATCAAACATTCAAAGATAAACTTTGTTGGGTTCACGTTCAGTTTCAGTGTTTAGCTTAATTTAATCTATTGCACTTTATTGTTCCATTCTGCTATTTTTTGTAAGGGGGGGAAGTATTTTATAAGTATTTTTCTTCAGTACATCTTATCTGGAATTGCATTTAGTGGCATTACCTTAGCAACCCTTTTTAATTTAGAATTTTCTTTATTTCATGTAAATTTTTGTTTCAATTTGATACTAGGTTCCTGCTGTTTCACGTGAAAACCTGTGATGTGCTGTCTGGTGAAAGCTTAAGCACTGGTTAAAGCTTTATCTGCTAAGGCTGCAGAGTTTTTCTCAGCAACTATGATGATGTAGACACAGGAAAAATGGGACACAGTGTGACACTATCTTGGGGTGCCCAAGACTGAGTCATCTTGTTAGCCCCTTGCCTCAGTGAGAGAGAGAAACTTGCTTGTGTCTAACTGGTTGTCAGCTCCCAGCCAACACCAGTCTGCTAGCCATCCAGACAATCTCCCTCAGAGCTTTCCCAGCCCTTCGTTTGCCTTGCCGGTAACAAAAGATGCACCTCAGCTCCTGAGCCCCCATCCCAAAGCATCTCTTGTTAGATTCATCCCTAACCCTGAATGCTCACAAGCATTTCCAGGTTCGCTATCCCAAAAGGGAACAGTCTACACATCAGCTTATTAGATTCAACTGAGGATTCACACTTCACTCAATATCACAGCACTGAGAGGCATTTATAATAAAAATGAGAATAAGTCTATTAACTAAGTACAGAGATTCAAAGATTCAAATGAGTACTGAGTAAGAATATGGGAAACAATGGTTACACATCAAAGAAAATATAAAACACAATCCTAGGTCTACACTGATTAAAAGGTTACCTTTCCTATTTAATAAAGCAGGTGTTCTCCCTAGGTTTAAGTCTTTGACAGAGCTGCTGGTTTTCAGTCAAAACCAGGAGCCAAGTTTTCATTAATATACTCCACACCCTTCAAGGAGTTTCCTCAGTAAATGGATACCAAAATGGCTTTTCCCCCCTCCTTCTATCTCCCAAAATTCACTGTTTTGATCCCAGAGTCAGGATGACTTCTTCAGTACATCTCGGTTCCTTTCCTGGAATACTGGCTCCAACATGCTTTTACATCCTGATTAACAACAGTCATGCCTGGCACTGTGAGACAGAGAGCATGTTGACTTGAAAAGCAAATGTAGCTCCCATTGTGTTTAGTTTACAATTTCAATCTACATATGAACCTACGCAGACATATGCACATATATACCCCTCTGTCTGGCAAAATCAGTTTTTTTACTGCTACTGGGGAGTAACACCTTGATACAAACTACAAGGATATATTTTCAGTATATAGATGCAACTGTTCAAATATAAGCAGTATATAAATTTCACAATGATATTAATGATCAGCATGACGCTGGATTTCACATAAGATCTCACATGACATTCTTTATAGATAAGTACCATGACAGCAATGTGTTAGGAGTAGTGAGTCTGTCAGACTTGACAGGAGTTGCTATTAGAACAGTGAACCCTTTGCCAGTTGGCACTGAGGAGTTTTTAGGGTCCCACACAGACACCATAATATGGCTAAGTGCAGAATCCACAACTTTATTGAACAACTGTGATCACTTTCAACTAGCCAGTAGCACTGTTCTAATATGGATCTGAACTGGCACCAATCGGCCTACTATATTATTAAACCTGAATGTGAGTATAAAGGGAATGTCCCCTCTTCACCCTCAGGACTGCCAAAGATCCCTGAATGGAACCCAGAGTCCTGACTGGCTCCCCTCCTCAATGCCAGATGAAGGAGAGATGAGATGAGAGGAATCACAAGCTGAGACAGACACATGCCCTGTCATTATGCAAAATTAGCACACATTTTGCCCCTTGATATTTCCAAACTAACAATTATGCTTGTTGCCAGGGTCATGTGAGGTACAGCAATTAGATTAAGGATAGGAAGGGTGGAGTTGAAACAGGGAAGTCACAATGGCTACTCTGTCCAAGCAGCAAGCTGTATCACACTCCTGCTCCCATACCTACCTCTAAATGAGAGCCAGTAACCCAACCCATTACAAACCCCACTGCCTAGTGGCAGCAGTGGTAGGCAGGCCAGACCTCAAGGCCCAGATGCATCATGTGATTTCCCCTACCCAGGCCCTCAATGCCACGCAGCCACTCCATAGCATAACACCGGCTTTGGCTTCCAGACAGACCCACTCATTGGCTCTAGACTAAGTTAAGCTACTTCAGCCCTCCTTTGTATCCCAAACCCTCAGCCAGCCTGTCACCTAGGCTCTCTCTGGGTACATGTACACTGCAACTGGGAGATGTGCAACTGCAGGGGGTTGGTAGACTCGTTAGCTCAGTGCTCTAAAAACAGCAGTGTGAACATTTTGACATGAGGTGCAACTGTGGCTAGTCATTCAAGCCCACACAACTCCCAGGGTCGGAGGTTGGGCAGCTAGCCTCAGCTCCCACCCATGCTGTATGTTGACATTACTATTTTGATCCTGCTAGTTGGAGTTCAGCTACTGCACATCTGTCTATCTGTGCTGGGAATCACAGCTTCCAGTTGCAGAATAGATATAACCTTTGTCACCCAGTGAACTCTCCTGCATCTGCTAAGGCACACAGAAAGAAACCCCCTCTCTTCTGGACCATGTAAAAGTGAGAGTGGGGCTTCTTTCCAACAGACCTGAACTTTGAAAGAGGGCAGATTCATTATCTGAACATCAGAGCTTGGAACGTCTTCCTCTTCCTGTCCTCCCTTCTCTTCAACCTCTCCCTATTTCAGTGCCTTTCCCTCATTTTCAAGTCCCCTCTGCCCACTAATTCTAGAACACTGCTAAGCATTTAGCTCTTAAAACTTGAAATGACAACTGCTTCGTAATGAAAAATTCAATCACTAGATGATTAAAACTTTAGATATTAAGCTGTTGGTAGAGATCCAATTTATACTAGCAAAGAATGGTAGTAACTTCCACTTCCAAACTCAAATTTTTATAACATATTATATGCATGAGGTATGCCAAGGTCTATCTGCATCTGAATTTTGGCCTTTATAAAGCATCTATTTTAGAGTCAGAAGTATCCAAACTCATAAAATGCTTTTTAAAAAAAAACAAAATGAGCACATATATAAGTACTTGTCAAACCTGAAAAGTATGTTTTCCAAACATACATACATATATTATTTTTCAAATTAATCACAAAAAATGTCTTACTAATATCTACTTACTAGGAATGATATGTTCTTAAAACCGGACACAGATTTGAGGTGTAGGGGAAGGAGAAAGAACTCTTAAGTGCCACCCACTTTGGATGAGATGCATCTTGTGACAGATATTGCAATCCATGCAATATCTTCAGGAACCATATTGTTTTACGTTTATGTATCATTGTTGGCCAGAAATTGTATGCAACTCCAGAGGGGAGGAATACCACAGCTCCTCTGGGAACTAAAAACAATCAGGGATGATTAAGGTCAATCACTTAGGTTGCACATTTACACCATCATACTCAGCACCTACGATGACACCCATTGAGATGAAGAGGCAGTTCCCTTGCCATCATTACCACTATTACTTCAGGTTCTTGGCAGACTCACTTAGACCTCTCTGTATTGGTTAGATTCTGTTCAGGTGCTGAAGTGTTTCTTCACAGTCAAAGACTAGAGGCTTTGTTTCATATTTAATGAAAGCTGTGATTCTAGAATACAAGACGACAGCCTAAAAGAAGTGTGTTGCATAGACCATGTCACTTACCCAGCCCAAATTGACTCCCCAACTTCTATCCCCAGGTATTTTACAGTTTCTTCAAAATGTCTTTCTGTATATCTTATCTTTTGTAACTCCCCAGAGCTCAGGGGGTGGGGAGTGTGCACATTGTGGGAGATGCGCAGCACGTATCTTAGGGTTTTATACTATTGCACATTGCTTAATATAGGAGTCCTCACTAAGGGGGACTCACTGTCAGACCATCTATAAGACCGATTTAAGCTAATCAGGACATCATAAATGATTTTTGTTCACTGGTGTAATGCCCTCCTCCTAGAGGAGAATCCTGAGTCTGTGGTGGATTTTAACGGGGATTGCCAGTGTATTACAGAGAAGCCATGGGGGAGATACTTGATGGTGTATTTACGAGAAATGGGGCACACGTTGAAACATGTCAATGGTGTGTGGGGCTGCTTTTGATGGAACTGAAGAGGGAAGGGGAAGGGTAGATGGAGTACCCTAGAGCAGTGGTTTTCAAACTTTATTTGGGTCTTAGTGGACCACTTAATGATCTTTCCAAACGTTGTTTGACTATTAGCTAACTATGTAAAGCACTTTGCATAAAAGTGCTATATATAAACCCTTAATAATAATTAAAGGGTTTTTTTGTTCTACAAATAAAAGAACACAACTCATATTTTAATATCAGTAGTCTTACCTTTCTAATTAGATGGATGTGCCTTCTCTCCCCTGGCATGGCAGCTTCCGAGCTGGGGCTGGGAAGTGCGGGGGTATCTCCCTTGTCACAGCAGCCACAGAGCTGAAGCTGAGAAGGAGGGCTGTCTCTCCCCAGAAGCTGCAGACCTGGAGCTGGGGAAAGTCGCTTCTTTCTCTGGCTGCTGCAGCACTGCATGTCCCAAATTCCCTCCACCCGCTCTTCTTACCCTACTGCCCTCTCCCACCTACCTCCTAGTCCCTTCCAAGGACACCATCTCATCTTACATGTGCATCTTCTCCAGGGTTCAGGCACCTAATTAGTGGAGCCGCTATTGAGAATTTCAGTATGATTTCAAGTGAGAGACTCATTGCTCTTTGAGTCAAAGGTTCTAATTTTAAGTTATTACTTTAGTTTGCAGCCTGCTTTCTTCTGTCAGATAATATATTGACCAAATATGCATTAGAAAGAGCTACTTCAAGAGTGAATTGGTTAGAGATGCACTTAAAGATGATTTTATGTCTGTTTAAATATTTGAGGATGAATGCTACACTGAGGAATGTGACTAAACATACACTCTTTAGTGAGGAACTTTTCAGTGTTTTATTTTTTAAAACTTTAATGTGCATTGTAGCAACCTCTCTATCAGCTTCTCCACTCCACTTGGATATGGAAATAAAGATTTGGGGAATGTTTTGTTGTTTTGCATGTTTCTTGTCCAGGGTTAAGGCTGGGGTGTTTATTGATTTTTTCAAATAATATTTGTAGTTACCCACTATGAAAGAACAAGGTGTTTTTTTAATGAAGTTATATTACTAGATTCATAACACATGTAATGTGCTATTTTTTTAAAAAAAAAAATACACCCATTGCAGGGGCATCTAGATGCATCATGCTAATATAACACTGAGCTGGGGTAAATTTTACTGTTCAGTCACAACCGAAGCAAGTCTAGGAACCTAGAGACTCTGGCCTTGATTTTGAATTATATGTGGTTCCTTTTTGCTGGGTATCCCCTGATGTAAATAGATTCTTGAGATGGCAAAAAGCAGATAACAGCTATGTGCCACCTCTGTCATAGCCCATAGCATAGGGGTGTGCTGAAAGCATGGCCAGGGGAAGGGGCCCAGTGAAAGCACTGCTTCACTTCAGCTGTTCTCAGCTGCAGCAACAGAGCACTAGAGGGCTTTACAGTACAGCAGAAGTAGAACGGTTTTCAGGCTCCTCTATAGGGTGACCAGGTGTCTGGTTTTCGACTGACAGCCAATCGAAAAGGGACTCTGGTAGCTCCACTTAGCACCGCTCACTGGGCCGTTAGAAGTCTGTTCGGCAGTGCTGCATGGGTAAGGGCAGGCTAGTCCCCAATTGTCCTGACACTGTCCTGTGCCCCAGAAGCATCCAGCAGGTCCAGCTCCTAGGCGGGGAGACCACGGATCTGCGCGCTGCCTCCACCCCGAGCACCGGTTTCATACTACGTTGGCTTGAAATGGGAAACTGTGGTCAATGGGAGATGTGGGGGCAGTGCCTGGGGGCAAGGGCAGTGCATGGAGCCTCGTGTTCCCTGAAGTCCTTGAACTCATGTTCCAGTTTGCAGCCTGGGAGGAACCTGTGACACACTGACCTTCCTATGTCCTCTAAAATCAACATGCTTAGTCAGATTCCTTTGACATGTGTGTGACTCGGGAGGGTGCTTTGTGGAGTTTTTTTAGCTAATCTGGGATCATTTCAGTTAGGAATAGCAGAAACATATGCCCTGAAAAAAACAGCCATTTTTCAAAAAAGTTTTAGCTAAATGATTGTTTTTATTTGTGGACACTTTTTATAATAGAAGCAAGGGAAATGAAATGCTAGATACATAAAATGGTTGGTGGTGGTCACACCTGCCTTATAATCATTGGCTCAATGGTTAGAGCACTCACCTACAATGTCAGGTCCCAGCTGAACTCCCCCTCTGCCCGATGTGCAGAAGAGACTGGAACTTTACTCTCCTGTAATAGGAGAGACCAGTCTTTAGATATAGCTTCAGCTTTATGAAATTTATATAACAACCTCAGTATAACTATATATATGGACTTCCTTTATAAATATTTACATGTAGCAAACCTAATTCTTTTTAGGTATAGCATTTAAATCCTATGTCTTGCTTTGTCACAATGATCTAGCTAAATCTAGGGTGACCAGATGTCCTGATTTTATAGGGACAGTCCCAATTTTTTAGTCTTTTTGTTATATAGACTCCTTTTACCTCCCCCGACCCTGTGTCCCAATTTTTCTCATTTGCTGTCTGGTCACCCTAGCTAAATCATTCATATTTAATCTTACATTAATATGGATAAACTGGGAAAGCTGAAGGTCCCAACTTCAAAATTAAACCTCAAATAATAGTAAAGTGGGGAGACTTTGAATACAGCATATATGAATTCAATTATGGGAGAAACACCCACTAACAATTATAGGTGTCACACACATGATTTCACAAATATTTATTGATAACATGGGGACAGTTGAATAGAGGTGGTTGACTTTTTTTTCCTCAATAGGTAATTCACCAAAAAAAAATAAAAAAAATGCAGCTTTGGTCAACCTGAAACTAATACATATTGGACAGAAACTGGCTGGTGGAGGAAGCGCTATCACTTCCTTTGTCATCTTCAACCCAGTAGTTACGGTGGTCATCTGCTGTGCAGGAGTCCTGCGTTCAATTCCCTGTTCTGCCTTATGTGGATCTGAACATTGAAGGAGAGTGTCCCAGCCACTGGGGAAATAGGATAATGTGGAGTGGGTCTTTCTCAGTCTTCAATATTGAACCTTTTCCACTGTGTATAAAATATTTGAATAGTCATTGGGTGAGAGGGAGAATAACTTTATAGGTTGATGGGTGGGGGGACTGAGATAGGAGACCCATGTTCATATCTCTGCTCCAATGACTATTTAATTTTTGAAACAGTGAGGTACAGCTTCAACAGGATAGATGGAGAATCCCATCCACATACACCTACACATCAAAATACCCCTCAGCCCCATCCTCAGACTAGAGGATAGATTAATAGATTTAATTGCTATATCTAAAAAGAGTTAGGTTTACTAAATGTAAATACTTATTAAGGACGTCCATATACATATTTATACTGAGACTGTTTGTTGTATAAATTCCATAAAGCTGAAGCTATATCCAAACATACTGCGAACTATAGACACAGATTAATCTAAAGGAGTGCAGAGAAGTTGAAAGGTATGCCTCCCAGAAACCTTGGAAAAAATTGTATTATTTTTTTCCTACCTGTTTCCTCCCCCTGTTCCTATAGACATGCCCACAAAACAATAATAATCTGATGTTTTGCCAATTACATTTATCACTCTTCATCTTCTTGCCTACACTGTACTGCAGGAAAAAACAGATGATAGTTTTAAGGGTTTGACATTTTGCAAAAAATTAGCAGCAGTGTTGACTTTGACAAATCAGATATTTTCAGCCTTTGCAAGAGGAAGCCACTGTAAAAAACCTGTTTATATTTTTTAGGAAAAATACTAAGGCTCTATAGATTACTCTGAAGGATAATTTAGTCATTTATTCACTTAAAATTCCAATTATTTTCCAATCTGTCCTCTTGGATTTGATGAATATCTCATATAAACCAGAAATCATGTAAAAGGGAGATAGCAGGCACAGATTTTTCATTCTGTTTAGGAATTGGTGGACCAATAGAATGGGCTGATTTAAAAATATATCTGCTTTTTTGTCACAAATCGTCAGGAGAGTTGTAGTTTCTTATTGATAAAGAAAAGAGATTCAGTTTAAAATACATCTTTAATGCATTTTATAATACATTTTATTTGTTATGGCATTCTTTGGAGCAGCTGTAAAAAATTATTAACAGCAGAAATTTACAACATATTTCTCCCTCTGCTCCCCGCCCTCCTCCCCCTCTAACACACACAGCTTTCCATTTACAAGTATTAATTTTCAATCCCAAGATGTCTCCCAAATCTTCCAAATAGATCAGATGGAAAGGAAGGGTGGCAGGCTGTTAGCCTACAAGAATCCCATATGGGGAATACAAGGAATTGACCATTATAACTCCATAAATCCTCTCTCCAATTATGGTCCATAACTTTCCCAGATTGCTGGTATTAGGGGAGATGGTCCATCTCCAAGGTACTAAAAACAACAACAATAACCACCCAAACAAATAACAAAACCCTAAGAAAGAAAGATCCAGAAAAACCCAGAGTCTCCACTGGGGAAAACAGATGAAACACTTTCTCTGTCCCTGATACTCTAACCTCTTTCCTGCTTCTTTATGTGTTACACTTCAGTGCAATTATGCCAAGTATGATATTTGCTCATCTAAAATCTTTACATACCCCATCAAAAGACAGTTTGAAAAGTAATAATGCATCTGGTCACTCTTTAGAGACATTGTAGCAAACTGATGACTCTCAAACAGTATATACATTTTCAATTTTGTATACAGTATTTCCAATATTTGAGATACTGATATTGACTGTATATCAGACTTACTGAATGTTAGACATATCACCCTCAGTATCCTTTTTATGTTGAAATTTAAAGTTTGATGTTTGATGGCTGCACATTAGACAAATATGATTGTGCTATATTCATTACAAGCTTGTGTCTGCCTAAGATGACATTGACTGAAAAATGTGGCAATACATCACACTGACTTCTATTAGGCCATTAACAATTCAGAAACTACTGTATTGTTAGCCAGTGTAACTCAAATTTATTTCCTACTACACATGTTTTGGCAAGACATGCAAGATTTATCTGAAAGGAAGAAAAAGAATGTTGGCATAGTTAATTAATTGAATCAGTTCCTCAAATAGTTCCCATAAATGAATTTCTTACATGTATTGCTCCAATAATAATACTTTAAAGGGAGTTGTAAATTTCAGTTTGCAAATCTAATCTTAACTTTATTATTTTGTTTTATGCCTGATCTTTTTTAGTCATGTAAAACATTTTAATTGTACAAGTTGATTTCTTATCTTTTTCTTTTTCCCGTTTTTGTCCATTTTTTTCACCTAAGTATCTTAATTGATGCTAAACTTTACCTGTTCATTATAACAAGACTTTGGTAGCTGCACTAGGCATAAAAAATGTAAGTATTACTTATACAGTTGCTTAATCTACATGGTGGTCACCCGAAAGAAACCTCAGAGATCTAACCCTGTCTTTGGTCACAAGTAGAGCTATGCAAAAGTTCTTATTATATAACAAAGTGACTATAAAACATTTTACAGAAGTCCATTCAATTGGGTAAATATATGTTAAAAATACAAAGCAATATGCAAGTGAGTAGCTTTATGCACAGTGCTATTCAACTAGATATTTTACAGGTGTGACTAGGGTGGTCATCCAGTAGGCTAGATTGTTTCTTTTGGAGAAATCCCACATCCCTGAAGTCAGTACTGAGCAATTGTTCTTGCCACCTGTCCTGTTCAATGTTTACATAAAGCTGCCCGGTGTGAGTATTAAACATATTGTATTGCATTATCATTAATACACTACTGATGACATCTGATTGAATATAATTAATCAAATACATTATTCAGCAAGCTTTGCTGTTATTCATCATGTATATTATTCAATTATTTTTGTTTAGTATCCAATTAAATCCACAGATTATACTCAGTCCTAGTAGTGTCCGCAGATTCTATAATGACACTGTTCTGCTGGAGCCTAAGAAAGTGGATGAAAACAAAAACTGTACAATTTTCTGATCGGATGAGAAAAAAAAGATGTTTTTGTTTTTGATTTTCATTGAGGCAACCCTTAGAAGAATGGACAAAGGCAGTATCTGCACAACGGCAATAGGTGATATAAAATCAATATATAATCTATTACAAATCTGGTTACCATACTAGTTTATGGTGTACAATGTCTTAAATAGCTAAGCGTTGTACAGAAATTCATTGTACATATCACTTTTCACTGTAACACATCCATCTTCTAATGTCAGAAGTAAGAGTCATACCAAGAGGAAAAACATATAGGCACAAGAAGGGTTTCCTTATCTAAATAAAGCAAAAACAAAAAGAAAATCTGAGAAAGGATGAATGCAATTGCCAATATATAAGTATGTTAAGGATGCTGATATGCCAACTTTGTAGAATATCAGGAAAGCATCACTATTCAAGAAAGGACTTCAGCATGTCTTAACTTAGAGCACACACTGTTGAAGTCAAATGCCTTCTGAAACAGGGACCTTAGTATTTTAGCCCCCTTTTCGGGCTTAAAAACTCCCCAACCCTTCAGAATCAGCATTCAATAATAATTGGCTGAATACTGATACAGAGGGAAGAGTACTGCATCACCAACATCACCTCTTCCACTACTGGATTTCCTCAGGACTTTGTCCTATCCATAAAAGAGAGACATGTAGAACCATACAGTAAAGACATATTTTTTTCTTAGATCTATTTTCCTATTAGAGTAAGAAAGTTCAGAAGAAAAAAAAAGCACACTGTTGTATTTCAGCAACTCACATCAATGTGGCTTTAGCACAGTAGTTGCCGTCTTAGAACAAGAGAGTGAGATCAATGCACAAGCAAATCCAAGGGTTATGTGGGTTTTTCCGGGAGTCTTGTGGTAATGTGCCATCAAACATGAAATACCGCAGCTGGTCAGACTATCAGACACCCATACACTAGAAGGAGGGGTTTGGAATTTTTAAGGGGAGGGCCTTGAAGTACAGGATATGAAGTTGCACTACTGAAAAGTAATGAAACAATCCATATCCAACAAAAGATTAGTCAAATTTCCTTACTCTGCAAATCAAATCTAATTGATAGGGTAGGATTTATTTCTAGTCGTCCTAGCTCAGTTTATAACATAGGTATTTATATTACAGAAGAGGGAAACTATTTACAATAATTGTACAATGGATTCCCCCACACACTTTTCCCACTCCTTTGCATCACCTTATTACTTCAGGTTTTTTTTGTTTTTTTTAAAAAAAACCCAACTCTGATAGTGATATAGAAAAATAACTCTCTCTTAGGCCATGTCTACACTACTCAAAGATCCCAAAGTCGACGCTGGAACTCCAGCTCGCCAAAAGGCGCAAGGCAGAGTTGACAGGGGAGCCTGCTGTCGACTGCTGCTGCTGTGAGGACAGCAGGTAAGTTGACCAGGGATGCGTCGACTTCAGCTACTCTATTCACATAGCTAAAGTTGTATATCTTAGGTCGACTCTCCCTGGTAGTGTAGACCAGGCCTGAGTAGAGTGGAATAAAAGGCTTTGGCATTGCCATTACATTTTCTGCAGTTTTTATTTAAATAAGACAGATCCAAGGATGTTTTGTGCATGTGAATGATCTGGCTGATCTCCAGGCCCTACACAAAAGCAGTAAAATTAGCTTTAAAAAAAAAAAAGTTGTACACGTTCATCGCAAAGGCACTTACATGTTGAAGCTAGTCTAGTTGAGTCTTTTCAAAATTGTCCATAACACATTTTTGCCCCTCTGGTGCTGACCAGTTGGTTCTCAATAATTAGATGTCTAGATTAATATCTCCAAAAAACAATGAATCCATAGTTCTCTGTACACCTTCAATGTCAAGAAGATTCTGACTTTGTAATTAGAATTCTGGCTATGATATAAAACCATAGCCTAGCTAGGAAAGAAAATTCTAATGTGCTGAATGTGTTCAAAAAGTGTTATTTCCTGCATTCAGGCTGATGATGTATAGTTGTATATATTGATACGGATAGGATTTTTGTTCCTTTTTTGCTACTAGTTTCTGATCTCCTTTTCTAAAAACAGTAAAATTAGCTCTATGTCTGTAATTTGCACATGCACAATAATGGTATCCCAAAGAGATCCTCACTCTGAGTCATAGTATTTGAGAATTTCTAAGCAAATTGGCTATTTTCTAGTCAGAGTTTATGCCTTAATGTACTGTTAGGTAATACAATAGACCAAGCTCAGTCACAATGGTGTAAAACTGGAGCAACTCCATTGATCAGAAACCTGCCAGTAGTTTTAAAGTTACTGAAAACACCCCAAAAGTTGTATGAAAATATCTGACATCATCATTTGGTAACATTTTGAGTGATAACTCCCAAGGAAACCAAAACATTACTAAGAATCACCAATGCCCTGAAGTGATACAATTAGTGATACAATATTTATCTTTTGGTCCACCTGAGTATAACAGAGTAAAATTGATATGACTAGTGTTGAAATGAGTAATGGGAATTCCCTGCTTCTCTAAAATGGTATTCCAGTCCATGTTTATTCCTTCCATTGATTTTAATTAGAAACCCTCCTTTTCTGCTGTTTTCTTTTTTAAAAATGTTGAAGATTAGTGTATAGAAAGAGGCAGATTATAAAGGATATTTAAAACTGAAACTTAATTTAAAACTTTGTTTTTCCCATTTTTGTGTCAGATAGGCTGTACAACAGATGCTGCATAATAGTATTATGCCAATAGTGAGTCTTCTGGCTGATTAATAATCATTATATTAATGATATTATAATATAATCATCATATTACAATATAATATAATCTGCTTACACTTGTAAAATGATTTTTATGCAATATCTCTAGATAAACTACATATATTATGATTACAGCTGGTTGGAAACACAATGACAGAAAATGTAGTTTTTGCACAATTTAAATTTTCCACAAGAAAAACTTAGTTTTCCAGATTTAATAAAATAAAATAAATAAAAAAATAAAATTAAATTAAAAAAAAATTCTGAGTCTGGGTTTTACCCTAGTCCAAATCTAAAATCCACTAAAGGGTATCCATTAGCAAAACTAGGTTGTTTTGGTCTTTGAATGAGTTAGAATTTTTCCAGCAAATGTTAAGTGAATTGGATAAAAAAATTATGAATTAAGATACCCAGAAACATACATATTCCAAGTCCAAAAATTATTCTCTTCGCTTCTCCCCATGTACCTTTCTGTAGCCATCCCCAGAAATATCATAGGAGAAAACAATTTATTAGATTCATCAAGTTGAACTTTAGTGTACAAGACCTAAAGAGTTATTGATTAAACCTAGTTTTAAATGTTAAAGATTTTAAATAATAGTATCAATGTCTGCTGTGACAGGATTAAATTAGGAGACCTAAGATTCAGACGTAAGCTTCTTGCCCCTTTTGCCTGGTGGAGGCAATCTTTAGCATTCAACCAATCAGTAGATGTACTGCAGATTTCCCCATCAAAATGGAAGTTTATCAGACAAAGCACTCATAAGTTTCAATGTATTTGTTCACTATCAGAACACTGTGCTCTCTCTTTTTATTTCCCAATACACACCATGCAGAAACTCTAATTCCTCTATCATCAGTAGCCATTATCTATCTACCAAGCCCTGTCTATTCTAAACTTCCTCACCCACTGCTCTGATACAATCCACCACCCTGACCTTCTTCTCCCAAGAGATATGGAACAGTTTCCAAGAATGGAATAGTGAATACTGGATACAAAGCTCCTCAGTAGTTGTTGCAGGACCTTGGAATTCTTAATTCCCAAATACATTAGAATAGCCATTATCCTCTTTATCTCAGGACAAAATGTGAAACACACTTACATGATCTGGCTTTAGCATTAAATACACATTCAAACAAACAAACAAAATCCATGTCTCTGCCTGGAGAAGGGAGAAAAGAAGGTGATCTTTTTTATTGAAGTGTGAGATACTCTCTTTTATATTGTGAGGATAAGTGCAGTATAAAAACAGACAGCCAAGCGAAAGGATGATAGCTGCTGATATAGTCCTGGTCCCCACCAAGCATTAGTGCTCAGGCAACTTGCCACTCCATATCTGGTAACCAGATTTCTTGGTCTAATTCCAGTCCTATTATCAGTTCCTCTTCTCAAGTGAAAATGTAAATGCATTTACAATACATGCTAGAGATAACCACACAACATTTGTTGCGGTCAGCTGATGGCTAGAAGAAGCAATCCAATATTCTTTCTACTTCCAGATAGGCTACAAATATACCTACACTATTGTTCTGCAGATTATATAGAGCTTTTGCCTGTGGGTCCAGCCACAATCAGGAAGCATGAAGATCTATTCACTAACAGAAATAAACAGAACAAAATGAAAAAATGGGAGAGGGGAGAAAAAACAGGGGAAAATGATAACAAAATTTTTTTGAACACCAAAATATTTGAGCCTCAAATGCATTTGACTCTTGTCAAAGATTTATTTTTATTCTGTTTTATCCAAATCAGTTCACTAATCTCTAGGTCAGATTCCAGTACTATATTACTTTAGACTTTACTCTGGTCTTCAGCTCACTAGCATTTGGTGTATAGCTTTGTATTTCTTTTGTATGGTAATCAAAACTTGCAAGAGAATAATAGTTAAAAAGTTGAAAGGGTGTATGTAGGGAGTAGGGGGAGAAGGATATACTTCTGTACCTTTGCGTAAAACTAATTAGAAACACAATCACTAAATATATTTTTTTTCACTCTTCGATCCTGTGTTAGTTCTCCGAGCTTAACCTCTCTAGCCAAAGATCACACAAAACTCAAAAACTAATCTCATATAGATAAAGCAGGACACAGATGGGATGATTGCAGGAAACCTGGGAGGGTTTGTGTAATTATGAAAAATGATGTGGTTACTTCAGGTGCAAATGTAGAACTGTTACTGATGTTCATTTTTTTTGGGACTGACTCCCAAGCAACTGCTCACCAACACACGAATTAGAGTTCTATCCAATCAGACCATTCATGGTTTCCAACCATTGCAATTCTAATACAGTCTAATGTATTGGAGAATTCAACAGCATGTACTCACTGCCAGTTCAGGAGGCTTCCAGGAATAATTTTTGAAATGCTTTCTTCATTGTGTTTACAAAAGAATGAAAACTGAAAATTAAATAACAATAATAAAAATAATAAAGAGATTAAAAGATTTTCGAAATTTAATCTTCAACATTCAGTTTACAAAAGATATTTTATATAGATAACTCTGGCACTCAAATCATTAAATGTGTTCCCAGAGGACTCATTCCATTTTGTGATTTTTCTGCTTTCTGCAAAAGTCAAGTGTAGTTCACCAGTAATTGCTTTGAGAATAGGGCCCTTAAATAGAGGAAGAGTTATCTTTTTTGTTAAAAAACACAAAATCACTTTGCCTTAAAACATTTTTAATTTAAGTGGAGGTGGTTGTGAATCCCATTTGGTTAGCTGGGGAGTAAAAATTCAGTGCTACTTTTAACGATTCATATTTCCAGATTAAGTGCACCAAAGTATGTAAAAATAGTAGTTGTTTTTTTTAAAAAGCTACAGAGTTTGGATGGAGAATGCAGTACTTTTAAAAGAGGAGGTTACTTACCTATAACTGCAGGTTCTTTGAGATGTGTGGTCCCTATTTGTATTCAAAACACGAGTAAGCATGGGTGCCATACACTGGAGCTGGAAGATTTCTGTAGCAGTGTCTGTTGAACCACACATGTCGTATATAGACTCGTGGTCTAGGCAAGGTTATATGAGGCTGTGTGGGACGACGCTCCCTCAGTAACTCTCTTACAGCTGAGCAGCACGGTCCACAGCAGAGGGGATGGTAGGCGGGTATTGGAATACAAAAAGGGACCACACATCTTGAAGAACATCAACTTACAGAAAAAGCAACCTACTCTTCTTCTTTGAGTGATGGTTCCTATATGTATTCCAAATGCAGATGAGTAGCAAGCAGTGATCAATGTGGAGGATGGGAGTGCGAGCCCAGCCATGTTTAAAGGTCCCTCCTACAGCCTAAAGAAGGGAGCATCTGACGAAAAAAACAGAAGAAGAAGAGAGGTCATAGGGTCAGAATCAAGGATCCGGAGGAGGACACCAAGCAGAGAACCCTGGATATCACCCACTGATCCTCAAAGGTGTCTAGGGAAAGTGTAGACACTGCCCAGAGGAACTCTGTCCGGACACAATTGGATGGAGGAACAGGAATAGGCCCCTCAGTTGCAGAGCACCTCCCCATCCAGCATCCTCCTCCTGGCTTTATAAATGGCCACTTTGGCCAATGCCAGGAGGGGGATGACAAAGTGGTCCCGCAACTTTGTAGGGCCACAGACATGGTGTGAATAAATCAAGAGGTGCATGGAAAAGTGCAACCAGAACCTTAGGAGAAGATTCTGGAGGACTGGAAAGGGGGCTGCAATCTGGCATGCTCAAAATAAGTGTGTGCCAGACTATTCCTCAAGCCACAAAAAGGGCAAGTGTTGGGGATGGGGTGAACTGCGCCAAGTAAATACTCAAGTTCACAGCTCCATGAAAGAGTTGCCAGTTATCCCCAGTGGGCTGTGGAGACAAGGTGGAATACAGGCTGGCCCCACCAGGATTTCTTACCTTCCACAAATAGCAAAAGACACTTAGATCAGAGTGGGACACAAAGATGAGGAAATGAAGTGTGTGAAGCACAAGCATGTACAGATGTTTCCTCAGTGCAGTTCGGAAATGAAAAGGTTGCAGATCATGCAACCAGATCAGAATATGGTTAGGGAGAGATGGAGGGGACTCATGAGGCAGGGGACAGATAGTGAGTGTGAAACTATACCTCGGGGGAGCACCCTGTAACTCCCATATTCATTATTTATATATAATTGTGATATTTCATATAAAGCATTCCATGTGAGGTATCAGCAGAAAGGTTATGATGTGATGAAAGCCACTGTGTTGTATGGTTGCCATTAAAACATGCTGTGAGTTGGAGAACTGCCCAGATAGTTAGAGATTGGTCCTGCTTTGAGCAGGGGGTTGGACTAGATGACCTCCTGAGGTCCCTGCCAACCCCGACATTCTATAATTTTATGACATCAGATCCCCAGAGACAAGGACAAGGGAGCTAACCAATGCCCAAGTGGGTATCGAATCACCATCAACAGCTGTTGTCCAACAAGGGAGCTACAATGTAATGACTCACTTACACAAGGCCACACCAGGGGAACTGTTCAACCTTGCCTGGCAGTGACTCAGCAGTGCCCACCAGACATGCCTGGACTTGTGTTGTCCAAGCACATGGAACTAAGGGTATAAAACAGAACAGAACATGTGGCCCAAAATGGCCTTTTCTCCTCCCTCCACCTATGCTGCAAGAAACAAGGACGCTGAGGAGACTGAAGACTCCAACAGAGGAAACAGGCCTATGTTTCAAGGGTGAAACCTGTGTATTGCAATATCCAGTGGTGTGTGAAAAACTGCTTAATCTAGATGTTGGCAGGTTTAATAGGATTGAGAGTTGAGACTGTATGTTTACATTTTATTTTGTTTTGGTAACCACTCTGAATTTTTGCTTATCACTTATAATAACTTAAATTTTCTCTTGTAATCAATAAACTTGTTTTGCTGTTTATCTTTAGTGAGTTTGCCTGAAGTGCTTGGTAAATCTGCTCAGGTTTACAAAGGTTGGTATATGTCCACTTCTCACTGATGAAGTGGTGAGTCAATTAATAAACTTGCATTGCTGAAGAAAGAGTCTTGAGCAGTGCAAGATGGTATATTCCTGAGGTACGAGGTTGGGAGAAGGGGGGATTTGGATGGTGCCTCTCTCTCTCTCTGTGATTCATGAGTGGCTCTTGGAGCATTCATGCAATCTGGCTAGGCGGGGGGCTCCACATGCTGTTGTGCTGAGTGATGATAGCATCTGGAAGGGTTCGCTGCTTGTCATTAGCAAAGCATTGTGAGAGGCAGCCCAGGCTGGAGAGTTAAAGGGGCACTCTTGTTGCACTCCTAGGTGGCACTCTGGGGATCCTATCACAATGAAATCCAGTACTAAAAGCAGTGGAGAAGGCGGGTAGATCTATATGCACCACTGGAAGGAGGGATTTGACATGCCCAGGAGTCCAGGAGATGTCTCTACAATGGCTAGAGCACCGTGGTGTCTACAGTGCAGAGCACAGAGACTCTGTACTGGTAGTGCACGCCCTGGAGAGTGATCTTGTCATGCAGCCAGTACGTCAGGAGATGGTACAGCAATATCTTTCTTCCTCTTAGCTTTACCCTCAGAATGGGGAAGCTTAGGCAGTGCTGCGGCAGTGTCTGCATGTGACATCTCGCTCGACCTGGCACAGCTCCAGGAGGGAATGCTGTCCTTGGTGGCAGTCTGCAATAGAGACTTGCTGCAATGCCCATGAGAACATATGCAGTGCTTATGTTTGGGCCTGCCCTACACCACAAGACCAGGGTGTGGGATGCTCTAGGTGGGGCACTCACCACTGGTGAAGGGCAGTGTACTGCCGGGTGTCTCAGTCCCGGAATGGACTGTGCAAGTAGCTGTAGAGCCTCCTCCACAAGCCTCACAGGTCCACAGTGGGAAGGACCTACAAATCTCACAGTGAGATGTGCTTCCCTGAGGCAACATTGAACTCGTTGCTCACTGAGCAAGAGCAAGGGTACGAAGCACAATTTTTGAATCCTGGAACATGGAGCATAGTCCCCTGAAGAAGTTGGGGGCAGGCCCCAAGCAAAGCGAAGAGAGATTAACTAACACTGATGACAAGAAAAACCAAAAAAAACCCAATTAACTGTGTACAGCAATGGACGAGAACACTCGCACAGTCAAACTACAAGCATGGAGGACCAAGGATTATTACTCCGTCTGTGTGGCAATAAGAGGGAACTGAGGGCGGGTCACCCCGCACGGCCTTATATAACCTCACCTGGAACATGAGACTATGTACCACATACGTGGAGGTCAACGGACACTGCAACAGAAATGTTCTGGCTCCAGCACATGGCGTGCATGCACACCAATGTTTGGAATACATATAGGGACCATCACTTGAAGAACAATTTATATTCCTAATAACTCTTAGGCTAGCGAGCTCCAGTGAAAAGATTGCAAATCATGCTGAACACACTAGTCGCTCTGAACCAAGTCCTGATTATCTTACTTACACAATTACTCACTTTGCTGTACTTATATGATTATTCCACCAAATCCGATCATAAGTTTTGCCCTGCATGTTTTCTTGCTGCAGCAAATGGGTAAACCAGAGCCAAATTTCATCTACAGGAAAATTTTCTTTAGATAAAATTAAAGAAAATCTGAAGGTGGCCATCCTATGCCATGTGAATCCAAAAGTGGATACTGAGAGTATACAAAATCCAAGAACACTAACTGAAAATGACAGGCCTGCCAGGCAAGCATGCATTTTGGAGTGTAACAGTTTAAAAATACAAATGACCATCCCGTGATGTCCCTCTGCTTCTTTCAGCTGCCAGTTACTGTGCTGCTTTAGAAAAACAAACAAGCAAACAGACATTCCCAGAAATACACACAAACCCAACCAGAGTTTGCCTTTATTCGTGTCAAAAAGACTAACCTCAAAAGTGAAATATTAAAATAAGAAAAATAGGAGAAAAAGTGATAAAAGGCTTAATATCATGGAGAGATTTGATAAAACAACTAGCAAACAGGCTATGCAACTAAATGTAAGGAAAATGGAAAGTTGGGCCTGAACATGAGACAGTGAAAGACTTCAACCAACAGAACAGAAAGAGGAAGACTAAGAACAGAAAATTATCTACTAGAATATAAAATGAATGCCACAAAGTTGAAGAAAGTGACTGGTAGCCAGTCACATCAACACAGATTTAGGGACTTCCACAGACCAATTTATAATTCTGTTTTTGTGCATATACTACATTTATCCTTATTTAAATTGCAAAACAAGTTTTATAAAATATTTCTGTTATAGAAGAATGAATCTGTTAATAAATCAAACCTCAACCGCTGCACCTGATTGATCATCATCTAGCATACTTCCGTAAAAAGGGCAGCTCTGCAATTGTTTTGTAATCATGGAACCCCTTAAGAAGCAAAGAATCAAAAGTGAAACTGGCAGAAAAATACTGCTGCACCATACTGTGGCCTCAGAAAAGCGCAGAATTGGAGAAAAACATTGGAATCTTCAGTTAGAACTTTTCTTGAGTAACTTGCATTCTCTCAGCATCTGCTCTTATATATCCACTAGGGAGTTGACTGGCTACATGCACTGTTATTGTTGCTGGTCAAAGATTTTTATTCAAAACTATTTTGACTAAAAATGGCATTTTTAGAATGAAAATATACACTATTTCTGTATTTTCTCCCAATCGCCCTCACCCCCATTAGCTATTAGGAGATTCTGACATACATATATTTCTTTTAAGATATTCTAGCTCATATCAAGATCAATAGCACTGCCCAAATTCTGGACACAATGACCAGCGCAAGTCACTCAGCTGGCCTCCAACAAGGAATGCAAGAACAGAGTGGATGTAGCCACTGGTCTTAGGTGGCTATGGGAAGGTCTGGCAGACCTGCTTAGTCATGAATCTTTCAGCACCACATCTCCTTAGTATGGCTATTCCCCAAATCCCACTGTACCCTGATGTGTGTAGAGAACTTCATCCAGGTAAGTTTTGTAATCCACAGAGGCAGAGCAGGGGGTATGATTTGCCTTTATCCGCATACAAATTGAAAAAGTTAATAAACAAAATACCTATTGTAGCTATACTTCATACCACTGTGATCCATCAGTTTCTAAGACTTTAGCCTGAATGGTTACAACTCCAAAACATGTTGCATAATAGGACCTGTCACTGCATTTACAGTAGTACAGCACTGTAAATGTGTTTTTTTTTAACTTGTGCAGCCCAGTGCACAGCAGCTTTACCACCAAATAGAATCCAGCTCTGCAATTACCTGTTTCCATTTATTTTTATTGTTGCCAAGAGATAACAACCGAGATAGGACAGACTGGCCCTGACCACAACAGAAATTATGAAGCATTTTGTGCCAAGATAAAAGCTACAGTACATTGCACATACAAGCAAAGAATCAGGGAATATGACACATCAGCAAGAGAGCAGCATTCTTAAAAGAGTGGTGACTCAGCACAGCTTCACTCGAAGCCCTGGTGTGTGGCCCCATATTCAAACAGTATCCACTTTAGATCTATGTTTTTCTCTGTTTTATGTGCCAGAAGTAACTAAATCAGCTTCAGGAACTGGGCTTAATTTCTGCATAAAAACATTCTAGAAGAGTTGTCAACTGAATCTCTCTCTAATCTGTTTGTAATCTTGGGCAGTTATCATGTACTACTCCTTTTTAGAGAAGATGATGGTTTTATAGTTAAGGAGGGTACTGGCACTTGACTCAAATCCTACCCATGCCCCAGGCTTCCTGTATTACCTTGGAAAGGTCACTCAATGTCTTTGTGTCTCAGTTTCTCATTTGCAAGAGAGGGATAATCATCATTTCTTTCTCCCAGTTTTGTGCATCTCATCTATTAGACTTCAGGGAAGAGACTGTCTCTTACATTACACATATATACGGCACTTAGCACAACGGGGTTCCATTTTGGCTCCAGGCACTAACATAGCACAAATAAACAACAGCAATTAATCAAGTTATGACCACTTGGACCAAGAAAAAAATATTTACTTCAAATTCCATCCACATTAAATAATATCTTCAATATATATTTCTCCCTTTCTTTAAAAAAAATCAATAATTATGGCGTGTGTTTCTAATTAAGCTGCTTCCTTATTAGTTCATCTGCTTCTGACTATTCAGCACAAAATAAATTAATCGAAAATGTATTTTTGACCAGATCTGTGTGAATCCTGAAGGGTTTGATTCTTAACGAGTTTTGTGAATTGAACCAGTATTGTAGTTTATTCTGCAAATGTTGGAAGAAATCAATCCCCACTGTTTTGCTTGGAGGAGAAAGAAAGGAAGAAAGAAAGAAAGAAAGAAAGCTCTCTCTAATAGAAAATTCCACTTCCTCAGGACATCCCCCTTGTATTCACCCTGTCAACACTTCCTGTTAAACTCTGGGGACTGCCAACTTATCATAGAAGTCTTTTCATGCTTACTCTTTCCGTAGCAGGTCTCTCTCCCCCAAGTCTTGGGGAAGGTTCAGAAAATTGAATGTTTCATCCAGCTCTACTTTTAATATTTTAGCAATTTACACTCCAGCCAATCACAGTCATATGGTAAACATAAAAAGCATAATAAATCATGTATCAGTAGTTATGGACAACACTGAGTGCCAGTCTCTATTAGTTTTAATAAATAATAATTATAAATATATTTACTAAGTATTTTACATAGGACAACCAGCTTCTTCACTTAAAGAGTTCAATTTAAAATTATGTTTATTGACATGCATTATAGTTTGAATAAATCATTTCCAATTGATTTGCTATCACAGTGATTAATCCCATCTGTTTATTAATTATTGAAAAATATTCCTGACACTTATTCAATATGCAATTACTATTGATCAAACCTTAATTCAATGGTTCTTTCCAACACTTAAAGTGCTAGCAAGGGACTCTGAGAGCTGCCACCTATGTAGGAGTTTCCATCTGACAGAGGTTATAATTAACAAGAAAGCAACACAGGAACAGTGGCAAACCAGTGTAATTCTTCCAGTACCATCACTTTTTGAAATTGCTTTGAAGTTTACCTACACTTATCTTTAACATTTTCAAATCAGACTGCCAGTGGTCTAATTTGGAAGGCTACAAATCAAGTCACGTTTGAGTATTAAACAATTACAGTCTTGCAACAGAATCCCCTACCACACAATACATTTATTCAGGTTTAACAAGAAACTCTGTCACATGATGCACAGATGAAACCCAAAAGGCATTTGCTATAAAGAGTTAAGCTTGAACGTAAAGTCTAAAGTCCCACACATCCTAAAGGACACTTTGTATTTGGAATTAGTCTGCCCTAAGTAACATTCCCAAGGAACATTTTACATTAAATGTGTGAAGAGAGGCCTCATAAATTTGGGTAGGTGGACATGAAAAGAAGTTGCCATTATAATATTCCTATTAAAATGGGAACCAATCACCATCCTGGGAAGAGATTTGGAAAGATTCCTTAGCACCTTCTTATCCTAGAAAAATTATCTTAAGGCAGAAAAGGTAATAAAACCAAAATCACACTCATTCAATGAGCCAAATTCACTCTTAGAAGTGGATATGACCCTCCATGAAAGAAAACCCTGGGCTCACCAATACCCTGGAAAGGTTTCATTACATTTCTCAGGACTCCAGTAAGATCCCATGCTTCAGGTGGCTTAATGACAGCTTGAAAAATATAAAGTTCCATATGAGCTTAACAGATACTGACCTAAAGACTGATTTTAAGGAGGTCTTTGTTATGTCACAATTGTTGCCAAATGGACTAGGAGGAGCTAGACTTAGAGTCAGATTAAGATAGTAGTGAAGGGAGAAAAGCAATCCACATGTGGTTGAAATTAAAGGATTGCATATGGGTCCAACTGTGTAATACCATAAATCTTTTCAATCTGTTACCTAAACACATCCATCTGAGAGCTTAAAGAAGGCAGGCAGGTCAGGCCACCTGCTTAGAAACAAAATGCCTATAGAGCTCGTCAGTATCAGGAGCTGATCTCTGAGGCTAAGGGATAGTGGGTTCAGATGCACAAGTTGCCCTGTTGCCAAGTGATAATCTAAGCCTAGAATATGTCCTTGGACATTTGCAACAGAGACAAGATACATACTTAGCAAGATCATTATTAGGCTAGACTTATTTTTCCAGACTCCTGAGCTTTTCCAGAACTGGTGTTTTCAGAACGGGCAAGAAGGCTTCTACAGTGACTATCATGGGTTTTACTTCAACCTGACACAGGCTGAGACCTGACTCCTATTAGCAAAATAGTAACCGGAAACCTGAATTTCTAGCACAGAAAGCACGGATTAAGGTTTATGTATTCAAGCTGAGCAGGGTCCTCAATTAAAAATTTCCCCAGCTCCATCAGACAATCCTCCTAGACCACAAAGTGGTCACACTCCCCAGGGATCTGGAAAAAAACATTTAGTATCCAGAAAACTACTGAAAGGTTAAAACTTTTCAGCAACTATTAATAAGGAACACAAAGAGTGCTCTAGTGGTAGGAGTGCAATGAGTACTCCTTACATCAGTCATTGATGTGAATATCTATTATGTATACAAACATTTTCCTTCCCAAGGAAATGAACTGAACAATGAAAATGCAAAGTAATTGCAGAATCCTTCACCTTCTGCAAATGAGCCTTCTCCTTGGTGTAGAACAGATTCTTGAGTTTTTATGGCTCTCCTGGAGGACTTGTTGATCATCCTCTAGAAAAACCTCCTTCCATAGCTGAACTAGCCTTCTGGCCATAAAGACCTGTTAGTCCACGCGTTGGTAAGAGTAAGGGTAGTAGACAGGGGATGGAAAAAACTTACATGGAAATCTAGCAAGAAGTCTCATGGGTCTAGAATATAGCAGTGTGCAACACACCAGACTTCTCCCTTGGCACTGGTTTCAATCCATTATGTTCATACTGTTAATGTGTTTGATCAGTCATTATTTGATCTTAGACAAAGAAGATTTCTAAACATTGAGGACAAAACACAAGAGTCATATAACAAACGTGTTTGTTTAAATTTATATTGCCAAAGTTTTCTTTACACGTTGTTTGGGAAAAAGTTGGGTCTTATTTATCTACTACTTTACTTAAACTGAATTTCAAAATTCCTTTGACAGGAGGATAAAATTATTCCAGCTAATTGCTGTCCACACACTTTTGAGTCATGCTCAGGAGAATATAGATGTCTATGTATTTTGCAATGCTTAAGTTCTTTTCAGTCATTTTTGCTAAACTGCTACTTGGTTTCAAAGGAAAATAAAATAGTATGTTAATTTATTCTATAACAGACACTTCTGGACAGAGTTTTCAGACTCCAGAGGCTATGGCTGGTGATGAAGCTGTCAGAAATTGCTACAATTTCTCCACCCCCTAAAGGAATGATGATGTCTCTAGTAAAATTAAAACATATTGCTGCTGCAGAAACCTTGTTAAGAAAATAAAGAAGTCACAGGTTTTTCTTTCCCACACTTGCAATTCTTTGTGACTAAGCACACAATTATTTATCTGAATATTTATTAAGCCCCCAAAATGTAATTGAAAGAAAGCATAAATTGAGCATTAAAAAAAGAAAATCAATTTTTTCAAAAGTTAGAAAATTAAATGTAAGATTGTCAATTATTTTCTCTGAATAAAGTACTTAAGAAAAATGGCAGAAAAAAGGGAGTCATGACCTTAATTTATGCTAGCTCAGAATATTGTGTACTTCATCTTTTTTCTGAAAACTATTGAAAGGTTAAAACTTTTCAGCAACTATTGATAAGGAGCTTAGGCAGGAATAGACATCTACATCACAACTACAAGAAAATACAGTTCTATGACCACATGTAACTACATCTCAGCATAAATATGTAAATGAAGAAGCAAGCCCTTATTTAATTAATCTTAAGTATCCCTGTAGATATGTGCCATAAACAGCATGTATCTATGCATCTAGATTAAAAAAAAAGTGATTATATTCTTGTTTTAATTGAGTGGCGCTCCCCTGGGAACATGAATTGCAGAGATTCATCATACCGGTTGTCTATATTACACTACTTGAGCAGACCAGTTGATTTGGTCCAGCAATGGCTTTGAGTTAAACACTGTGAGCTAGAAACTTGGCATTTTGTTTTAAACTGTCATCCAGCCAAATGATCTTATTGGTCTGAATTATGCTATTGCATTTTCTGAGCTTTATCTCCAGGTTCTGAATGTTGCACAAGGATAGTGTCCTCAGTATAATGTGAGATTAAGATTGTAAAGACTGTACTGTCTGAAAAATGGCACTTGTACAGCTTTAAAACATGTTTTCTATTAAATCTACTGCTACCAATGATCTATTGGAAACCAGTCAGGATGACATAAAGTGGTCTTGCCTGGGGGCACTCAACCACATAAATCAGTCAATATGCAGAAGGGCTAATACAGTTGAGCATTAAAGAAAGTTTATACTGTACATAATATTAATTATAGACAAAAGTTTATACTTCTACAGTAAACATCTTTTTGACTTCTGGATGCCTTTAAAATATTACTACCTTGAGAATTTCATATCAGGTTGGATCCCAAGCCACTGAAGTCAATGACAGTCCTTCCATCAACTTCAATGAGTTTCAGATCAGACCCTTTATCAGAATGAGCAAATTTTCCCTTGATTTGTACATTCAACATAAAAGAAGAGTATCAGTTGCATGTAGCATCATAACATGAACATACAGCTGTATTTATATAATTTATATCCAACTTTTTACAGATGTAGTAGACGGATATGTTCTTCTGCATTCGTCCTTAGGAGTTGGAACAGATGGAGAGAGGCTTAGTTTAATCTAATACAGACATTAAAATAACCTCTATTGCCTGCATTCTTCCATACAACAGAGCTGAGTTCACTAAAGGAGGAATTTGTGCTGCACTAGAATTCACTAGCAGAAATGTATACTTGAGCAATAGTTTGCTGTATTAGTCAATTCACTAATATTCTCTCTTCCTCTCACACACACACAAAGTGTCCAATATAAATCAATATAATTTGAAAAAATTTCCTCAATGTATCATTTTTTAAAGGAATGATGAAGGGGGCTAGAGGTTAAATCAGGAAGATGTAGGCTCGATGTTAGACATCATAATTAAGAATGGAGCCATTTAAGCCAAAGAAAGAGAGTGAATGAATGAAAATGACTCTGTAGTTTGGTGATTAGAGCACTCACACAGGATGTGGGAGATCCAGGGTCCAATACCCCTGCTCCAATCTCTCTCCAACAACGTCAACAGGAGAAACTGAAGGAGCCTTGTATCAGAGTATCCTATAACCCAACGGTTAAAAGCACTCACCTGACAGGTGGCAGAGCCTTGTTCAAATCCTTTCTCCTTCTCAGCCAAAGCAAGGACTTGAACTGCGAGACTCCCACATCAAAAGTGAGTACAACAGCCACTGGGATAAGAGTAATGAGGAATGTCTTCCACAGCACTCCTCCTCCCTGTTCCCAGTTCTTTTGTGTGAACTTGCCTGAATCCAGTAGTTATGCTCAAATGGGACTTACCAGACCAGGTCCTGCATGTGACTTAGGCAGCCAACCACCTATATTTCCCTGGTTTATGAATCGCTCTGGGGTTTTCACAGTGATACACATCCACATGCCGACAAGGAGACAGCACTGCACATACCCAGAGGCAGAAACATAGGCACTCAGGGAAATTTTAGTACAAAAATGTAGGCACAGAGTAACTTTAGGTGCCTAGAGGGTTTACTGGGAATTTTGTGCATTGCAGTAGGACCTGAAACTGGTAATTAGATTTCTAAAACCAGACTTCGGCACCTAAGTACTTTTGTGAATCTAGGTCAAAATATTTATTCTGAAATCTACAAAATGATTACAAATGTCATGGGGAGTAGAGGGGGAAGAGTGGAACAGAACTGATCAGCAGTCTGGTGGAGTGATGGTGAGGAAATTATCAGAAGAGGTGAATTTGTATTACTCCCAGACTACTTAAAGCACTGAAAAGAAATCCCTACCCATTAACGCTACAAATGCCAAACCCTATGCAGAATACATGGCGGTATTCAATAAAAGTATGTTCATTGTCTAGTAGTTTAAGAATGTATTCCGACACATGGAGCTGGAGAATATATGTGCTGTTTTATACATCTTTCAGCTGTACTGCTGACTATTATGAATGTGGATTTGAATCAGGCTGAATCCGTAAGTATTCCAGAACGTGCTGACCACATTAGAGAGAGACTTCCAAGCACCAAGATCTTAGCAGATGACATCCTGTTTGTGATGGAAGGTGGAAAATAAGAACATGAAGCTATAACATCTTTGAAACTTGTACCAAAATTCAAACTTTCAGCTAAGAACTATGACCAAGATTCTCAAAAGTGACTAATAGACTCTGAAAGAGTTAATGCAGGCCTGAGAGACAAATTGTGCTACCTAAGGGAGAGCCCAGCCTTTATGTAGAGACAAAGCCATGAAATTTAGAGCAGAGGGGGACTGCAAGAAGTGAGCTTACTGTCCCTCTGTACGATTAATGTAGGGCAACCAAAGGGAGAGCAAGCCCTGAGATCCACACCTGGGTAGAGGAAGCAGACAAGCAGTCAAGAGTGATATAGGACATTGTCGCAGGGCAAAGGTTTTAAAAATCTCTGCTGCCTGCTAAAGCCTCTGCTTCCCTGCAGCATGGCTGGGTTAAAGGGCTAAAACTCTGAGCAGGGAGCCCAGCTGAAGGCACTAATTAGGGCAGGCTCAGTGCAACCTCCTGAGTCAGGTGGAACCAGTTGGGTTGATGACTGAGGAAGAATACAAACCCAGGGAAGAGCTTAGAGATGGATGCTAGCCAGGCAGGAGGATATGGGGGATCTAGCCCTGACTCTGCTGGTTGAGACAAACCTCAAGGGGCCAGAGGACCTGGTGAGGGGCCTGGTTTTGGGGAAGTTGGGACTATATCAGCACTGTAAATAAAAGAGCACAGGTGAAGCACCAGAGAGGAGTGTTTGAGACCTTTTCTTTCACCAGCCTAACCACGGGGCACAGGGATTAGGGGAAGGAAACCTGTGCTGCCCTGTGACAGACACCCACTGGTGGACTGGAGCAGGCTCTTCTGGGAAGCTCTGACAAAAGAGCAGGAACTGAACTTTCAGAGAGGGATACCTGAGAGACACTTAACTGAAAGGACACAAGGTCAAGTCCAAGGAGAGAAGTGGGATTTGATTATAATTTTATGCTGGGATTTTGTTAGGGTTTTGAGAGTCCCATCCCTGAAATAAGGAAGAATCTAGAGAGGTTGCTGGGGGAAATGTCTGAAAAAGTCTCAGTAAGAAGTAGTTTGAGTAAACAGTAGCAAGGAGTAAGATTGAGTAGATTTTGACTGATGGTTATTCAGTCCCTGGGCTTCAACCCAATGTAGATGGTAGGCCCAGGGTCTCCGACCAGCCACTGGAGAAGATGGTGTGAAAGCCCTGATATTGGGATACAGAGAACACAGAAGACAGAGAGGGATGTGAGGACACCAGGGCTCAGAGGTGGGGCTGAAGACCTTTTGGTGTTGACGTTTAGGTTATTAATTTGTTGGATTCTATTACCCCAGAAAGGTGGACTAAATCATGACCTAGCCATAGAGTCAAGCTATGAGAAGAAAAACCACTGCAGTGCCAGAAACACCCTCAACAGGGGACACCACATGGAGAAAGAGCTTTTACATGATGCCCAGCCTCAAGGAGGTGCTCTAGTGAGGAGTGAACTCCTTTATAGTGTACTATTAAGATTTGATCAGTAGAGTGTGAGAATCACAAGAAAATCATTATGGGAAACTGATACTCTGAGCTAACCCTGTGAATTTAACTTTGACATGATAGAAAAGTTGATGTATTCCAGAGAGCTTGAGAGTTACACCAGTGGGAGATTTACATCCTGGTAGGGACACCTATGTTGGAGAGGTCAAAGGATAGGGACCCGATGAAAAGCAGCTCACTGGCCTCCAGGTTTAGGGGGTTGAGCATTAGGGCCACAATCTATCCTTATAAAAAGAAAAACTATAGAAACACAACAAGGCAGCCATTCCTCCAACATCAAGATAGACAGATGATAATCATGTCCATGCCCTTGAATGATGTCTAATAGCATGGGAAGGATTCAGATTCGGATACTCTGAGCAGACACACACGTAAAGAAATTCAACACAGAGGATTCAAAGAAAGAAGAGACAGATTCATCAACAAGTTTCAGTATCTTTCTTTCTGTAATGGCAGCCTTCAGGCAATCCAGCAAAGCATTGACTAGGGCATAGGTGAAGTGAAACATCCTCTTGAGTATAAGGAGCTTAGTATCAATGAAGAGCACTGAATTTACACTGGTGAAACTGAAATCAAATTTGGCCATTAATACATACCCAGTTAGAGCCAAAATTCAACAAGTGCCTGCAAATTTTATTGTGTGAAAAATACTTTTTCTTCCTCCTCTTGAACTGATCTCAGAAAATATTTCAAAACAATTAATTTCCAGGCTGAAACAAGATCTGAAATATCCTCCCAAAGTATAGATTTCTGAGAAAGACATTATTTGAAAATATGAGTTTAGAATCCACAGAAAACTATTGTAATGTTGGTACAATGATCTATTTTATTTCTAACTCTAAGAGGTGAGATGAATAAGCAAGTGAAATTTAAATAGCTCTCATTCCACTTCCAGTGCCAATGCTAAATTACTGCTTTCTCCATCCTGTGTTTGATGTTCAGCAGGTTAAGTGTTACATGCAGAGAAGGTTAGTGTTACCATTTAGCACAGAAAGAGGAAAATAAAAGGAGGAGCAGCTTATACATAAGAAAAAGGGAGAAAAACGGTGTCTGAAGTCTTACATCTTGGATCTATTTTGCAAAATCCATGACATGTGGTGCAACATAATTTACAATCAGAAACCGCATCTCCCCTGTTAAAAAGAGTATTAGTATCCAAGCATGGGGATGAAAAAATCTAAAATAGCAACATAGTTCTGAAACATTACTGTCCTGTTTGAAAGGCTTCATAGCTATCCTCTGCCTCTTCCCAGGCTTCATGACCTTCAAGCTTCCACCTGACTTCCTCCAGACTTCCACCAACCTCTCTCCACTATGAAACCACCTCTCAGACTTCAAGTGCCCTTTCCCCCATTATTCTCTCTAATACTACAACTGCTAGTCATATTTAATATAAAAGGGGACTCTATAACTCTTAGCCACCTTTGTAGAGAGCTCTGAGGTTCTCAGAAGATATGTGCTATACAAATAGAAGAGAATCACAGAAACACTTTGCAAAGGGGGTTAAGAATCATGTAAAATATATTTTTTCAGACTGATAAAGAAACTCAGATAAAGAAGCAAAGCCTGAATTTAGGTCACAGCAAACCAGTGGTAGACTAGGGAGAGAAGCCAGGTCTTCTCACCTTTAGTTGTCTGTTCAAACCACAATAATGTTTCCAAAGGCTTCTAGATCTCCTCCTTACACATTTCATGATTCCTGCCCTCCTATCCTCCAGATGACCATTAAATCCATGAAGTGGTTGGTATTATTTCTGAACATATGCCAGCAATACAATTCCATTCACGATTAGCACATTATTTGGACTGTGCTATGCTAAGCAGCTTAAAAAGCATAATAGGTGAAAACTGACTGACACTGCCCTATAACCTCTGCCCAACTTGGGGCCATGCCTCCCTTCTCAGGATCATCAAATATTGGGACACCTCAATACAATCACAGTAGTGAATGAGGGGACTGGAAAGTGAATGAGGCTAGATCTTTACAGAAAAAAAAAAAGTGTATTTTACATTGAGAAAACAAACACAATGTACCTTCACTGGGAAGTTAAAATGAAATGGGTGACTTCAACTAGATATTTCAATTTAACACCCCATTGAAAAGAAGATACTGTGGTTTTGACCTCTGTCTAGCCATAAAGGGTATAGGGTTGACATCAGCCAGCTCCATCAAGGAAAAAACTACAGTGCCTTGTTGTCAATAGGATTTTACATCAAGATAGCTATCTTGCGGTTAAAAAAACCAAATCAACCCAGAACAACCACACAATTTTGGTACAAAGACATAACCTAGGAAGGTGGGACCCAAGAACAAAACATGAACTGTCTCTTGCCCACTTATCTGATTATATAGAATTCTGTATATTGTAGTTCTATGTACTGTCATAATCAGTCAGACACAATTTAAACATCACAGTGTGAGGTTAAGTTCTGAAATGCCACCTACTATGCAGCAGTAATCAGTGCTTAATTTGTGCCAGGGCTGAGCTTCTAGGCTGGCTATGTCAGTTATGAAAATTAAAAAAAAAAAAATCACTTGAGCCCCGGCACCTAATTGTTTGAGTCCCAGCACCTCTTTCATTACAAATTAGGTAGTGGCAATAACTACCAATGGAAATATAAACAGCCTGAAATCATTACTGTTCTATCACCTCACAGCATCCATGACTGTGTATGACCCGAATTCCAAGCCCTTCAACTTTGTGTCGGTTCAATATCATGAAGAGAAAGTGAATGAACAGTAAATATAAATCATACAATAAAGGCAATATTTAGATTATTGCAGATAGGCAGTATGCAGACATTTTAGATAAGTACTGATGGGAGCTTTCAAGACTAGAGACCTATGGAATGTATAAACTTTGAATTTGTGGAAAGGTTAGGAAATAACTGAAGGAGACAGCACTCTTTTTTAAAACTGGTTAAATAAGACTAGCATGTTCCCATTTTCCTTTTGTACTTTTGGGCAAAGATCTTATAACCCTCTGCTAGCCTCCACACACTTCCCAATTCACTGCAGGGTAAACTGCAATAATTGGATCTGTTTCTTTGCTAAACAGAAAACAGAACAAAGAAATGGAAGCATTCCCCTCTTGGTTAGAAGTAATTAAGTACCTAAGTTAGAGATACCCACACATTTATCTAGGGAGTTTAAATTGATTTCCAAGTGTCATAAAAGACAAAAGTTCTCCATCTTGGCACAGAGGGTGAAAACACTGATTTCTCAGATTAGCTCATGTCTGAAGGCTTATTGTTAAATATTAAATAGAATGTTTAGATCAGAGCTGCTAAGAGGAGGGCAGACAGGGACAAATCCCGACAGGGACAGAGAAGTCTTTTAAAGGACCCTATATTCCATGTAATGAGAATTTTTTCCTCTTTCCCCAATAAACTTTCAGGGGTGTCTTGCACCCATAGTGTGGACCATCACATCTTTCCTAATGCTTATTGTGGGTCTGATTGTTCCAGGAATAAGCCCTCTCTGCAGTACTGACAGTGATCAAGGCAGGTCTCCCTACCCTGCATCATTACACTTGCACATTTGCATCAGTATAGAATTCAGGAAACACCAGAGAATCCAGTGATTTCAAAATGTGGAGAATTAAATGTTTAAAATGTTCGCTATTCTGTGTAAGAAAAAGACAGAGAAAGGCAAAGAGAGGTCAGAACAGAGAATAATGGAATGTAAACTTAATACTGTCTGTTGGGCCTAGACACCAATTATTTTTCTTACAATACAGCAGTCCCAGGAGGTTCCACTCAGAGACCAGAACCACACTTAGTACTCTCTCTCTCTCACACACACACACATATAAAATAGATCATCCCCGCCAACAAGTTAACAATCTAATGATAAGACAAGAGATAGCAGTTGGATACAGCAAATGGATAGCAGGTGAACAATATAAGGCATCGTACAAATTGAAATGTATATGAAATCTGGAGTACAGAGGGTATGGATCTTTTACTCTTTGCTGAATTTCATAACAGGTTTGCCCATTTTGAAGTGCCCCACTGAAAAAATAAATATAGTTCACCTGTTGTGCCTGGGTAATACAAATACAAGTTAAAATGTGTAAGTGGGCAGGATATTAGCTAATTAGTTTTTCTATTGGTTTTTACCATCAAAAGTAAAGTCAAAAGTTAACAATGAAAAGTAAAAGCAAAATAGAAAAAGGGAAAAGAGCAGAGGTAGGGAAAAGGTGACAGAAGGAAACATCTTAGAAGTATCTGACCAAGTACTAAATATTGTGTTAGAATCAGGAAGCTGAGAATGGATCATAAGAGGAGATATAGGAATAGTTATTCTGGAGCAGATCCATATTCCGTCAAAGCCAGAATCCAGTCTCAGAGTGACCAAAATTAAACAATGAAGGGAGACTAATTGACAACAAACCCTGAATAAAAAAATAAGCTGCTATTTATTAGCAATAGGCCTAGCTTATTGATGCTAGATAAATGTTTAATATTTTTATTTTTGAGTGCTTGAATGAGATGAAGTTAGAGTGTTTTTTTACATCCCTCTACTTCAAAACAAAAATTAAAACTAACAGTTTGTGACAAGGCTGCCCCGCAAACTGCTAAGTGCAATACCCTTACCTTAAAAGCAATTGAATTACTGCTGTAACATGACACATTTCAAATTCTTTTTTGGGGCCTAATATAATTACTATATCCCCTCTGCAGAACAGTGAAGCACACAAGGCAAAATGACAGTACAGCTCCAAATAGAGCCTATCGAAAGTATCTCCTAACGGGGTCACAGAGCAGATCAACTTTAACCATTCTTTCTGTATTTGGTGATTGCCCAAAGGATGCTAATCTACCCAGGAGGTCTGATTTGAAAGCTAAAAGAAAAGATTAGTGAATGAGAATACTGATCTGAAATGCATGAAATGCATGTACACCTATCTCATGCAATCATAGAGCAATTTATGGTGCTCATAGTTAGTGAAATGACTTCATAAAATCGCCATATTAGTGCCTTGCCACTTTAAAAAAATCAGCATCTATCTTCATCTCATGGTATGATTACATCTCATCAGTCTTTAATAGTCACTCTGTCAAACTCTCCCCATATTAAGTTTCTGCAAGGATAACCTGGCATACACAGATATAAGTAAAAAGCTGAAGTCCAGTGAAATGATTTACTCTGAATAAAAGCTATCATTATATTTGGATAATCTAAGAGGTTTGCTGTAACAGACTTGTTTCTAACTTACCCATCTTCTGCATTACTTATGTGACCCTCATTACCATGGTATCTGAACACTTCACATCCTCGTATTGCCCCTGCAGGATAGAAAGGTACCATCATTCTCATTTTACAGATAGGGGACTGAGGCTCTAAGTGACTTGCTCAAGATGATACAGGAAGTCAGTGGCAAAACAGGGACTTCAGCCCTGGTCTCCCAAATCCCTGTATGGTACCCCAATCACTACACCACATTTCAATGACACCTTACTTTAAAAAACACCCATACACAAAATGCAATTGCTAATACAAAAAACAAAAAGACCAGATACATTATTTAGAATCTCTTCAGATGAAAATGGTTAATTAAATCTTTGATACCACTTATTCCGAAAAAAAATAACTCTCAAAC
>ML677341.1:62426773-62495551 GCA_007922305.1 Dermatemys mawii
AGAATAGGAACTATGACTATCAGTAATTGTAATCCAGGTATGCCCTGTAAAACAATAGCTTGTACTCATCTGTTCTCACTCAAAGATTGTTATCAGAATAAATATAGGTAGGCACATGGAACATAACATCAAATAGTGCTTCTGAATAACCATTTCTTAAGGAAATAGAGAAAGGAAGTAAAACGCTGAATTAAAATGACAACAAAGATAAAAAGTTAATATGTAGTAGATGTTGAAGACATGCATACAGTAAAGTATTGCAATAAGAATAATAATAGCCTGTTTCTAAGGATTTTAAGCCTTTCAAACTATGAAACCAATTATTTGCTGAAAATACACATTAGCATCATAAGACATTTTGGCAGGTAGCAAGTGGAATTCAGTTGAACTGAAATTGGGATTGAAAAAAGTGTAATAGTGCAGAAAGAAAGACAGTAATGACTATAATCATATGAAAAGGTACAGTAAGTTTCTCTCAGTTCTTAAAACATCAGTGCTATTGCATTAACATTGAACAGCATTTGCCATGTTTACTTTGCTTCACGCTTTAAAATAAAAACAGAAATTAGATAGCTGAGACGAAATAAATAAATATTTGGATTTTTATGTACAATTAAAGTGTAATCAAGTTTGGCTTTGCAAATTTAAAACTCTCTGAGACAAGTTACAATAGGGCTGACTGATATATTTCATGAAGGAAGAGGAATTTACTCTTGAGTGTAATGTATGTGACATATGCATGCATATTCCATGAGAACAAGGGGATTCTAACAAGCTTACAGGTTCAATTTCAATGGAACCCATTTGAAGTCTCTCTTGGGTAGAGTTTAGTCAGTGAGAAAAACAACACAAATATCAATCATACTCATCCACCACCTACGCCAAAGAATACAGTATGATCTCTAGCTTATTAGTTACATTGTGTCAATAAACAGATATTTTATGCTACATAATCTTCTTGCTCCTGGATTCAGGAAGGTATTTAAGCACAGGAGTTCCAATGAAATCAATGGGACTACTTATTGGTCTTAAGCACAAACTTAAGTATCTTGCTGAACCAATGCTGAATCAAGGCCTTTGTTCTCATTCTTCTACTCTTGGCTTTCCGCCTTCTTCTATTCTGCCATAACTTTGAAAAATCCCTTAATTCTTCTGCTTCAACTCTCTCCTTAACCTAATGTTTTCTGAGTCCACCACTGACCTTTCCACATCTTCCTCTGTTTAGCTGTTCTCTGAAGGGTAGCATTGTAAAACCCACTTTACAGTCATTTTTGTACAGGTGTTAATTACAAAGCAGTTGTGCAGTAAATTGTCAAGTATATTTACTGCCAATATAATAAAGAATATTGAGACCATTACTCAGATTTTACTTTGGTTTGTTAGTAGTAATAACAGGGACTAGAATTTGACCCAGTGCAAGAAGTATATGCCCATTTTGAGGAGGAGGGCTGGAGGTCTTGATTTTGCAAGCTGTCATCATGTTGAACAATACCTTACTCCACAGGTAATTTAATTGAAATCACTGGGACTATTGTGGATTAGCAAACCACCCAACAAGAGCAAAAGTGGTATAATCTGACCCTCAGACTGTGACTAAAATGTCCTGTTGCTACAACATTTTTGCACTGTGATGGTTTAGAAAGCTTTCTAACTTTTTGCACAATGTTTCTGACTGCAGGAGAGTATTCACAAAATCCCTTTATCACAGAAGCAGAGAATCTTAATTCAGGTTATTTTAGCAATAGTCTGATGGGTCAAATTCAGAGAATGCAAATGCGGGTTTTTACATCAATATAAATCAGATGGAGCAATTTGCAAACTGAAGATGCAGATGAGAGGGGTTGTGGCAGAGAAAGGAATGAACAGGAGAGCGAAGGAAGGAAGTGTATAGATTCTTTTGTAAAAACGGCTCTGCCAGGCTTCAGGGGAAAAAAAGGGGCAGGATTTGCTCCTTGGGAGTTAAATCACAAATGTCCAGTGCTATAGACAAAATGATAGAGAATAATTTCTACCAGAAATGAATTCCTCAGTAACTTTGAGACTAAAAGCTCCGTATCACACCACTTGAGTCATCCAAAGCCCAGCCTATCCAAAGAAGAAATTACTGAATTTTCTAGCAATTCTGCACTCTGAATAGTTACTTGTAATGATGTACATTTTTCTAAACCAGACCCTTTGGAGAGGATTTGGTTTTAGACATGTAGAGTAATTTTATATTATTAGTGCTTTTTAAATGTTTATAAAAGCCTTTGAATTTGGAAATGATTAGTAGCCTGAGAACATGCAATTTAAAATGATGTATCTTTAAATTATTAGGAGTAAAACTATTGTGAGGCAATTAGGTGTTCTGGGCTTGAAAGGAGAATCTATTAAGCAAACATGAAATTTGGCATGCCTCAAAATGATTATATATCTTTACATTCACTCTGAATATTCAATTTTAAAAGCCTATATTAATGCACAGGGAGTAATAAGCTGACTCTTCTGATGGAGAGACAACCAAAATAGCAAAAAGAGCAAAATTAATATTATTCCCAAAATTCAAATGCAGTGTCCTGCAGGACCAAGTACACCTAGATCATCCCTGACAGGGGTGTTTGTCCAGTCTGATCTTAAAATCCCCAACATTGGAGGTTTCCACAACCTCCTTGGAAAGTGTATTCTAGGTCTTAACTATCCTTATTGTTAGAAAGTTTTGCCTAATATTTAACTTAAATCACCCTTGCTGCAGATTAAACCCTTTACTTCTTGTCCTACCTTCAGTGGATATGAAGAACAATTAATCACCATCCTCTTTATAGCAGCCCGTAATATATTTGTGTGACTATTTTCAGGTCCCCCCATAATCTTCTTTCCTCAGGACTAAACATATTCTGTATTTTTAAAAACCTTTCCTCCCAGGTCAGATTTCCTAAATCTTTTTTATCATTTTTGTTGCTCTCTTCCTGACTCCAATTTATTCACCTCATTCCTGAAGTGTGATGCCCACAACTGGACACGTACTCCAGCTGAGATCAGACTAGTGTCAAGTAGAGTGTGACAATTACTTCCTAGGTCTTGCATATGACATTCGATTTAATACACTCCAGAATGGCATTAGACTTTGTCACAACTTTGTCACAAAATAGCCTCATATGCAATTTGTAATCCATTATAACCCTAAATCCTTTTCAGCAGTGCAACCACCTAGTCAACTATTTCCCATTTTGAAGTTTTGCTTTGAATTTGATATTTGCCAAAGGTAAAAATACAAAACCAGATGGGGAAAATGTAACTTTCAGATTTTTAAAGGCTATCACAAACAAGTTTGATTTAAAAAAAAAACATTAAAATGCAGAGGAAGAATATCTGTGTCCCTCTCTTTAATGAAGCAGAGATAAATGACATGAGATGAACATTAAATTTTTAGAGGAACATAAACCACAAAATTCAGACTGAGGTTTTTATAAAATCCAAGTTGGCTAATATATTAAGTCACTCTACACTTTACAAGCCCAGACACTTAAATTCATAGTTTGTAATACTAACATCTATTTGAAGTTCTAGATTGATCCCTCCATGCATTGATCTACTCTTCCCTTTACCAGGACCAGCTGACTCTGTGGCAACTTCATGGAGGGTTGTCTATGCTTTCAGGGTCCACATGGAGAAGAAGGATTCAGAGAGAGAGAGCAGAAAGGGCTGGGGACAGCACTATTTTCCCCTTATCAACCTTACACAGAGAAGGTTATACAACTTCATTATCTAGTAATAGATAACATTAACATGAATGGTTTTAACTGGCAACGTTAACCTTAACTATTGAAGTTGAGTTTCCATAACTCTTGGAATACTAGGGAAGTCCCAGAAGACTTGAAAAAATCTAATATAGAACTACTATTTTAAAGGGTAAATGGAACAACATAGATAATTATAGGTGTGTCAGTCTAACATTGATCCCCAGCAAAACAACAGAATGGCAAATGTGGAACACAATAAGAAATTAAAGGAAGATAATATAATTAATGTCAATCAATGTGGGTTTATGGTAAATAAAGCCTGTCAAACTAATTTGGTATCTTTTGTTGATGAGATTACCAGTTTGGTTGCTAAAGGTAATTTTGCTGATGCAACAGACTTTTCCAAGGCATTTGAATTGGATACCACATAGTACAGGCATGTCGCATGTTAGGCATATTTAACATACGCGATTTCAGCTTTATGCGGTTGGCAAAAAAAAGGGGGGGGGGTAAAAAACACTTCCTGTAGGGGGCGCGATTTTGCCTGCCATTGAAGTGAATGGGTTCTGGCTATATGCGTTTTCCACTTTACGCGGTTACTGTGGAAGGGAACCTTTGCGGAAGACGCGACATGCCTGTACAGTATTTTGTTTAAGAAACTAGAAAGTTAAATAATATGGCACACATGAAGTGGATTAAAATCTGCCTCTCAAAATGTAAGTGTAAACAGGGAGTCATTATCCAGTGACACGTATCGAGTGGGGTCCCACAGGCATCAGTTCTCAGCCCTATATTATTTAACATTTTTACCAAATGACCTACAATAAAACATAAAACCATCCCTGAGAAACTTTGAAGATGACACAAAGATGGTGTGGGGAGGGGAGTATTAAATAGAGAACAGCACTCATCACTGATGCCGGGTGACCCGGGTTGCTTGGTAAGGTGGGCACAAGCAAGTAATTATGCATTTTAATAGTGTCAAATATAAAATTTTGTATCTGTGAACAAAGATTACAGTCCATTCTTGCAGGATGGGGGCTCTAACCTGGGAAACAGTGACTGAAAAAGCTTTGGGGTCATGACTGATAATCAGCTGAACATGAGCTTCCAGTGCAATGGGGAGGCAAAAAAAAGAATAATGAAATCCTAGGAAGGATAAACACAGGAATATTGAGGAGGAAGGTTTTTTTCTCTCTATATTTGGGAAAGGTGAAACTGCTACAAGAATGCTGTGCCAGTTCTTTGTCCACAATTCAGGATGGATGTTGAAAAAATTGGAAAGGGTTCAAGGAAGAGCCATAAGAATGATTAAAGAAGTGGAAAATAAGCCTTATAGTAACAGACTCAAAGATCTCAATCTATTTAGCTCAGCAAAGAGAATGTTAATGGGTGATTCTATAAATGCGTATAAATACCTACATGGGGAACAAATATTTGATAATAGGCTCTCCAGTCATCAGAGAACGATATAACAAGATTCAATTATTGAAAGCTGAAGCTAGACAAATTCAGACTGGAAGCAAAGCACACATTTTTAACAGCGAAGGTAATTAATCATTGGAAGAATTTACCTAGCATTGTAGTGGATTCTTCATCAATGACAATATGATCACAGTGTCCCTTCTGCCCTCACAACCTATGAATCTATTAACTCTTCCAGGTTGTATTAACTCTTCAACAGAGTGATTCATACTGGGAAACTATTATTTAAGGGGACCCTGGAACAGACAGCTACATACACGCAAGAACTAATGCAGAGTTGACAAACCATTTGGCTCACATAGATTTAGGAAGCCTTGTCTCCTCACAACCACTCTCTCTCTTGCCTGCTAAACTATCCTGTTAAGCATTTAGATCAGTGTAGATGGTCAGCAACTTGGGGCAAATGTTTCTTAAATGTTTGTGCTGCACTCATTACAAGCAGGTTTCTATTCCTGATTGTTAAAAACAGTCAGTTTTCTAGGGGCTGAACCTCTACTCATTTCTCAGACAAACGCTGGCTTTCTTCCCCAAAACAATTGAAGCAAAACTATTCTAGGAGATCCTTACAAACATTTCCTCTCCAGAGCCACATCTCACATTTATTTTCATGGGAAGGACTGCTTTTTGACCTGAACTTGTAATGGAAAAGCAGGTTCATTCTACAGTTGTCGTCAAATTATTCTGAGACAAAGCAAGATTTAATTCCATTAAAATATCATTTTAAATGGTAACTTATATGATTTACTGGTGCACTAAAGTAAAAGGTAACATTGCTATTCCATTATATTTAAATGACTGTAAAAAGAACAAACAAATCAACTAAATTTGTCTGTTGCATGGTTTTACTTTTAAGAGGGACAGAAAGCTACAAAAGGGATATAAAAGTTACAGACAAGTAGTGTAGATTCAATTTTTTATCCAGAACTCTAATTCAAAATGTAAAACAAACAAGATCACCATTCATGAGCAAAACCAGCCAATATATTTAGGATCTTCAGTCAATCAGCACAGGGAGTGCAAATTAAATCAATCCATCCTCTTCCCAGAGTTATGCTGATATCATTAAATAAAGCTGATACAAAGAGCAGTAAATGATGCAGAGGTATATTGACTTGTTTTATATCAATAACTGAACAAAAAATTCCTATATTTACAAAGGGCCTGGATCTGCCAACTTTTCTCATCCTTAATAGTATCTTAGTCCATGGAGAGTCCCATTGAAATCTTATGAAGTAAGGAACTACTCATCCTAGGGTAAAGGTGCCAAAATTGGGCCCAAAATGTATAAGAGTATATCTAGATTATGAAAATTTACACCATTATAACTATGTTGATAGATACACCACTGAAAACCCTGCTTTATATGCACTGTTCTGGTGCACATGGATCTTATACCAGAATGATTTGATAATTTGATTTTCGTCATCTAGAAAACCCCATGAAAGCACAGGAGTTTCTGCTGATAAAGACCGATATTAACAGGGAAGACTACACACCATGACTACTTTTGCAGTCACCAGGTACAACACTTATAGCCGTGAAACCAATGTTCTAGTACTGTGGAGATGGGTGTTGAAAAACATCTCAAGATAGATACTTGTAAATAAAATCTCTCATTATACTTTCATTATTTGGATGTATATTTTATATCTATTTATATATACTCTTGTAGGTTCTTATACAGCACCTATCCCAAAGTTAACATCGATTTATCTTTATGCTCTGTAGAATAGGAACTTCAATTTTGGCATTAGTTTGTTTTGTGGCATTATTGTGAAAGTTAGATTGAATGTTCTGCATTTTGTTCAGAAGCTCTTGATATTTGACACTAATCAGAGCAACATGAAAACATTAAAGGATTTTGGTTATTTGTCTTCTTGTAGGAATGTTAAATTCTCTCTTTCTTTCTGGTTTAAGCTCGATTACACAGATCTCATACATCGGAATCACTTATTTGATTTGTAAAGCATTGTAGTGGGGCGGCTGCCCCACTCCTGGGTAAACAGGGCTGTGGCTGGGGGCAAGCAGCTTTCAGGCTGACTGGGCATAGCAGCCACAGCTGTGGCTGGGTCAATTAGGGCCCAGCTGGCCCTTATAAGAGAGCAGTGGGCCAGAAGCTGAGGACAGTCTTCTCCAACTGTGGAGAAAGACAGGCTTGTCTGCTGGGGAGCTTGACAAGGTACCTGGCGTGGACCAGGGCTGAGGGAAGGCCAGAGGAGCTGGGGAGTTGGTACTTGGGTACTTGGGTTGCAGGGGGCAGGCCACAGGTAGGCAGAGGCAGCAGGCCAAATCTCCCAGGCCTATGATGACTGGCTTATACAGACTGCAGTCGGCCCCAGTGAACAGGGACTCGATGGTGACTGGCAGTAGCCCATAGGCTGAGGCAAGGTGGGGATAGTGGGTTGGAGTTCCCTGGGGAGGGGAGACTCAGAGATCTGAGGGGGAACTTCCAGGGGGCAACACACCAGGGAAGAGGGCACCAGGGCCTGGGAGGGACATGGGGCCAGCGGCCAGTGGGACACCAGCCTGCAGAGGGCACTCCATGCTGAAAACAAGCTAATTCCTGGATGACCAGCAGGGGGTGACACAAGGGTGAGTTGCTGCAGGGGTGAGTCATTGCACTGTGATAAGCATACTCTGGATTAAGTGAAAATTTGGCTTTCACTTACTTTTCTCTCTCAGATATTGAAATATATTGAACACTAGCATGTTAAATTTACAATGCCATTTTGTTTATTATATATATTTTCACATTTAAACATAGAACTAGTCTTACAGAGAGCACAAGCAAATGTTATACTCAATGCTGGAGATAGTGTATAAGACACTCTACACTCTGCCCTGCATTTGAAGCACCTTTTTATAAAAAATTGGAAAGTCAAAGTCTACACAGAGACCAAAAAGTAAATGTGTTTTGTTTGTTGTAGCCTATTAGGTGTAGGTATTTGCTAGGTAAGGCATGGGTGTAAGGTAAGGCAATAATGTAATATAATAGCTTAGCTAAAAAAGGCATAAAACCCAAAAAGTGTTAGCATAAGCTTCTAATCAGAGTAACCCTATGTCACAAGATAGAATTCTGTAAAGACAAAACTATGGACAGAAAATTAGCATATTTGTGGTTATACCAGCTTGAGATATTTTAAGATAGGAACATCAGCAGATATCTAACCACAAAAGTGTCATGGTAACTAATGGTCATATATGCTAGTAAGCTTGAGGTAAAAGGTCTAGTAACCTACAGTCTAGCACCCCAACATTAGTAGAGTAAGGAAGTACAAATAATAAAAATTGGAAAAACCCTTACTGAATACTCATTAGGTGTAGTGGCATCCACATAACATTGTAAAAGATGCAACCCAGTCTGTGTGCTTTGGGAGATGCCGGAATGATGACCACTGGTGATGGTGACCAGAGTGATGATGAGAAACATAATGACTTATAGTGCAGGTTCTTCCATAAGGGATGGTGTAAAAATATGGGTGCCCAGATGCTCATTTTGCATTAACTCTATCTACCTTGCTGAGCTGGAGAGTTTGCAACTTTATTAACTGTGTTAATAAAACTATTGCAAATACAGAAGGATTTTCCTAAGTGAGTTTTGCAACTACGCATATTAGAGTTCCCAACTAAACTTTAATTTTAATAATACTGGGCCTTATCTTGTGACAAGAACCTGCCAATCCTCAGAATTTTAACTGGAAATTCTTAAGTAATCAATATAATTAATATACAATCAATAGATTTGGCAACAGTGTCAACAATGTAAGGTTGCCTGATTAGTCATAAATATACAGTCATTGGTTTGACCGTCCAAAGGTTTCTCCTCACATTTTACTAACTCTAAAGAGTTGATTTGTTGATCTATGGCAGACATTATCTTGGTCTTCCAAACTGACAGTATTAAGACTTGATTCACCTCACATACTCTAGTTTTAGGTCAGTGCAACTCTACCATAACCAATGAACTTGCATTAGTGCAAAACTGTGATGCATCAGGTTTATATCTGTCAGAGTAGTTCAAAGAAGAACTCTTTTCAGTCTGCATTGAGAAGTTCACAAAGGTGAAATGTGTTGCCTAGAACAAAAGTTGTGATGCTACATAATGCAGTTAAGTAATTTTTATTTTTATCACAAATGTAACTCTAATAGGGAAAAAATTCTCACAGAGGACATTCTATGTAAATTGTTTTCCTCATGAGATTAAAAGGATATGTGTCTGGGGGGATTCTGGAGATGGTATAAAAGAAAAACAGCTGTATTTGAGGAAGATAGGTATGTGAAACTGACAGGGAAGAATGGAAAATGACTCAATGAAGTTGTTGGAGATGGACGAAGCAGGGATGCTAGACAGTTAAGGAGCTAAGGTAAGCTATTTGGTTTTCAAACAGGGTTAGTTTGAAAAAAAAAGTGACAAGGCATTCAGGAAGAGATCTCAGCTACAAGCATAGAAGACAAACTTAGTAAGAAGCAGAAAGGTCCAGAACAGTGGTGTAGATGTGAGAGTTATCAGTACAGTAGTGGAATCTGGAGCTAAGCAAGTGGGCAAGTTTACCCAAAGAGAAAGTGCGTAGAAACTCAAAAGGAGGATGCTAATAAGAGATCCATGGTGACCCTTATAGAAATTCTGAAGCAGTAGAAAAGGATCATTGAAGAATGAATTGCTAGAGTAGTCAAGGAGGTATGTGAGTAACTGGGACAAGATGGAAGCCTAGAAGATGAGGGAGGACTGAGTCTCTATAAACAAGGCATAATCATTTGTGTTAGAAATGGCAGACACACAAGGGTAATAAAAATGGTGATGATTCTATTGAATTTGGCGAGAAAAGGGTCTCTTACTGGGGGCAGTTCCATTTAATATTCAGACATTTAAAGTGTTAATGGACTTTGTTACATGACAGGAACACAGAAAGAAAAAGTGATGAAGTCATTGAGACATCTTCTAAGCAGGTAACTCAGGACAACTCCACTGAAATCAGAGTTACACTGATTTACACCAGCTAAGAATCTGGTCCCCTGGATGGAAGCAGCATTCACCCAACAAAAGGTAGCAAGGTGAACGACATACAAATGATGTTGTTCTACTCTTCCTTTCCCCTACCTTAGAAAAATAGTGTCATGAGATCTAATTAAACAGTTTGACAACTGCCTTTGAACTAGGCAAATTTTCTGTCAAGGAGATAAATAAAGTATCCCAGGTGATGTAATACAGATGCCAGTATATATTCTGTTCCAATAAGGAGAACACAGATTCTCATATATAGTATTTAGAAATGAATAGTTCCAGAGGATATAGTTTACTCAGACATTTTACAAAAGGAGCATATAGCTTCATTTTATTGAAAAGGTGGCTTCAAACAGTAGTATGCACTTTGTCACTTACTATAAACTGGTTAATGGAGGAGATCAAAACACTTCCATTGACTAACGAAAGAGGCTTTTTGTAAGATATAAATATCTTAAATCATATTATGCTGCTGCCTCTCTTTCAACCAACTATAAATTTTACAGTGCTATAGATATGCTAGTTTTTTCCAATAGTCTGTACCTTGACTGCATCTAAACTTTAAAATATCCCTATTCAGACATATACCTATATAAATATTTTACCACCAGATTTCTACTTTTTCTTCTTCAGTTTTGTAATTTGCCAATAATGCCATCCTTGTTCAAGGCACTCTTAACTTGACTCTTGCAGTCTAGTTCTGGACTATTGTTTTCAAAGAGAACAGTGTTCTGACTTCAGAGAAGACAAAAAGGGGAAAGTAACTGATTTTGTACTGGGCCAAAGGCTGGTACCTCTTTCTAGAACTGTTCCACAGAAGGAATGATGTGGTACGGTAAGGCTGGCAGTAAAGAAAGTGGTGTTCAAAGTCAATTTGCAACAATAGGTAAAAGGCTGGAAAGTGTAGACTGATGCCTGTCCTAAGTATTAGTTTCCTTGGCCTCTTCAAAAGCCAATACTTCTGGTAGAACGAGCTGAGATTTCCTAGGTGTAGTAGGAATTGTCACATATTCAGAGATTTCATCTAAGTATCTGAATTTTTCAACTCTTATCCTAGCAGAAGCCAAAAATCTTATCTTTTTGAAATACACTTATCAGTAAACCGACCAAGAATTGACTTTTTTGTCCAGAGTATTGCCTCTGAATGACCATTGGTTGAGACTGATATAATACCCAGAAGTAAAGTATCCTGAAATAGGATTTCTGTGATTAAACAAGATGATAAGATCCAAAGGTTCAGTAAGAAGTAACAAGAAACACTATTCCAGTAGGAATAGTAGGGACAAACTCTAATTTTAAGGATGGAGCCTGATATAATTATGAATAGGATTATATGATAGATTTGTTGTGATAGAAGACTAGATTCAAAGATCCAGGAGGCTCCTTCCAGTCCTACATTTCTGATTCACAACAGTTTCCACAAAATGGAATATTATAGTTTATGCAGTCCCATTAAGAACTTGCACAAATTTTAGTGAGAGAGATAGGATAAAAGTTTTAAAAGCACTTAGTGCCAGGGAGAGCAGAGCAGGATTCCATGTTAATGGTTTTGTGATTTCCTCAGAGTTCTCCCCCATCCTCCTCAGCCCACAGACCAATGGTCTACACCCTTCTCTGTAATCCAGGCAGGAGCATGTTGCCGTTTTCCTGTTGGGAGTCACATGCATAGCATATGAGCTCTCCACGCTGAGGAATGTCAAAGCTCCCTAGAGCTTTGAAAGGGGAGGAGTGCATTCCCACAGGATGACAGAGTTCAAAACAGTGAGCAGAGCAGTCACAGTGGGTATTGTGGGATACTGGGGGAGAGCAGTTATGGCAACATAACAAACGGCAGCATCTTCACTGATGGTTTGTCACTAACTTTTCCCCAAAAAATGCCTCTCGTTAAGGTGGTTATATTTTGTCAGCAAAACAGGAGATTTTTGCACAAAAAATAATGTTGTAGTGTGTATACCTCCAGTGTTTTGTTGGCAAAAGCTGCTTTTTGCCAACAAAACTGGGTAGTGTAGACAAGGCTTTAGTCACTTTTGAAAATTTTATGCAGAGTATGCTAATTTAAGCGTAGGACTGAAAGACAAAGACTCTTACCTACTAGTCCTTACTCTTATACTAGCTTCCCTATGCTCCCTTGACTTGATTTGCATTTACAGTAAAGTGTCTTTACAGCACTTTGACAGTAAAGGCACCTGAACAAGAACAAATTATATTGACGCTCACTTAAGTTCACATTGTTCTGTCAGTAAGGGAGTGGCATAAAGGGATCCTGGTGTTAATGAGACCCAGACCCTGTCTCAATTTCCAAGTTATATAAGGATGATATTTACCAACCTGCCTTACTGATGTATTGTGAGAATAAATACCTCAATATCATATTATTGATATTTCTCTGCTTAGCCCAAGCCTCTGAAATTTTACATGGTGAGAAGCATCCCTGTCCTGTATAAACTGTGACTTTAATTATAACTTGTTGTTAGTTAAAATTGTCATTTCTGACTTTTCTGTCAGCAGCCACCAGTGTAAAGTGTCATCATTTTGACATAGAAGCATATGCAGTTAATAAAACTAATGCTCAAAAAAGAGTACACATCATAGTTAGGTACTGGTTTAATATCAGAAGCCAACAGTTTTAATTTTGTTCTATAAAATGTAGGATTTTTTGCCCTTTATTATGAATAATTATTCATCTTATTATTAAACTTGTATTAGTAGGATGGAAATTGGTTAACAACATGGACTTCCCATGCTATGGGAATCACAAATATTTGTTCTCATGGACATAATGGTGATTAGTAGCAGAAGATGCAGGGGAAAAAAACAATTTGAATTTAACATGCATAGGATGTAAAACTCTCAGTGGATACACAACATGACAAGAAATTCTTCCCACCATGTGTGCTTTCAAAATATTGTACTGGGAAAAAGGGTCATTACTTTATTTATCTACACAAGTGAACTGTAAAGATTAACATAAGCCACTATTTAATTGCAATATTTATTGTCATAGCTGGATTAAAAACTGAATGAAAAAGATGTAGATTCTTACCACGTTGTCCCCAGATATCAAACCTGATAGTTTTGCAAAGCTCTGCTTTAAAGAACACCTCTGATTCCAGAAAACATCATGATTTTACAGTCTTCAGATGATGGAAGTAATCTTCACACTCATGGTAATACTATTTTCAGCACTGACCAGTTTTGATTATATAATGAATCTTAATCACTATTAATATTTGTAAAGTTTAGGGGCATTATATCTAGTCCATTATGAAAGCCCCAAATAGTTTAGTGAAGTCCTTCTGGAGAACACTCCTGTGTTCAGGAGTCCCACTGAGGCTATTTTGGGGAACACATTTTAAAACAGACCTACTTGAAATCTCTCTTAGTGGAAAAATCTATACCTTTAAATTTCACATACCTCCAGAATTATCTTAATTTTATCTACAAAGTTTACCAGTGAAAAATTCCTATAGTGCAGGGAGAGGGAGACATAGAAAACAAAAACCTTCAATATATATTGGGGAGAAAACCTCATTAACCAATACCATGCTGTTCTTAAATACTAGAACCTATTAATTACTACCGTTCAGAATTCTAAATACATACTTCCTTATAATTGCTTTTAAATTACTTAATTCATTTCATACATTATGTATGTGTCATTAAAACAACCAGGGCTCTAACTAAGATATATTCCAGTCTATAAAGATCTATTAAATTCTTTTTATAAATGAATGTTATATATACAAACACAGGCAGATGGACACACACACATTTTATATACTTTAAGCCGTATAATAAAAGTGGACCTGAATTCTGTGTCTGTTTAATGCCCCTGCAAAGTATTATAGTAAAAAGACTGGAATATTTATTGATCATCTTCACATTTGATAAGCAATAAGCATGTATGATCAAAAAATTCTGCTTTCTGTATAAGGTCTATATTGCATGAGAGAACAGGGCACTCATGTGTGTGACAGGTCTCGGGGAATCTAAGGTCAGAATGACATAGAGTTGCCCCTGTGCAGTGGGACACATTCTTCTGATGTTTTAACCAGGAGGACCATTCACCCCTTTCTGTATGTTCCATTGACAATAGCCTACATAGGGGGTGTGGCAAAGCTCTGACCTTATCTCCATGGGTCCGGTGCTTCCAGGTGGTTTATGCTAGCCTCAGAAGATCACTGGGACCTTCCACATTGTCCTCCTCTCTCTAGGGCCAGGGTTACAATCTACTGAGCCCTTTTCATCATAAACCAGCAAGGAGGTTGGTGAGTTTCTGCTGTCCCTACGGGCTTGTTCAAGAACAGTTTGGCCTCCTGTCCTGACAGGGACCTGTCTTCCCCTCCCAGGAGGTGTTTCCGTAGTGGCGAGTTGTGGGGAACCCGGGTCTGACCTCTACTCCAGGTTCCAGCCCAGGGATCTTAATGGCAGTAGGCGTTGGCAGCCGACCTTTCACTGCCAGAGCTGCTACACTTCCCTTGGCCACTTCCCCACAGCTCTCCCACTTCTCTCTCAATGCCTTCTTCACCCTTACTTTAGGGCTCCCTTCCAGTGGCTTGAGCACGTCTATTACGTAGCCGTTCACTCACACTTCCTCTCCTCTGGCTCCCTTTTCCTCTCTCCAGCCTGACCAGAGTGAGCCTTAGAGTCAGGTGTTCACATTAGCTTAACGGCCCCACCTGGTTAATTAGAGTCAGGTGTTCATCTTGCCTAATGGCCTCACCTGACTCTTTGCAAGCTAATTGGAGTCATGTGTCCACTCTAGCCTGGAGCAGCCCCTGCTCTGGTCAGTCAGGGAACAAAAAACTGCTTATCCAGTGGCCAGTATATCTGCCTTCGACTACGCTGCTGTACCCAGCTGTCCTTTGTCCCTTCCACCTGAGATAGACCAAGTGATAATTTGGGAAATCTGCCTGATGAATTCCAGTTTGATTTTATGAACTGTCTGTATCCTTATGTCTTATGACTATCTTTTACTTTGTACTTCCCCATGCTCCTTGTGCTAAGGAGACAGGGGAATGGCAACAACATGTCCATCCACAAATAGGCCAATCGTTGAAGATGTCAGCACCTGATTAAGTCTTCCCTGAGGAGATCAAAATAATAGTCGCATCCTAGGTGAAACTGGTTATCACCACGGGGCTGGGGTTTGGAGAATGGAAAAGTCCTCAACATAGGAGAAATTTTTTGAATGGGAGAATGAGGACATCAGGTGTTCAAAAACAGTGTGTGAAACTTTGTTGGGAGGAGGCGGACTTAGAGGGACTTACAGTGACAAAGGAAGCTTAGAGAGAACAGAAGGACAAGCTATCTTAATGGAAGTGTTTATTTTAACTGTGGGATCAGCTTAGAAGCAAGGTAACTAACTGGCTACAGAGAAAAAGACTCCACAATTCAGAGAAGTCATGTGCAGGAAGGGGGAATTCTAGATACTACAGAGGACTCTGACCTAAGCCAAAAGAATGTTCCTGGGTGGTGAGGAAACAAACGGGGAAATGAATGCAGGTATTTAAAGTAAATGTTATGTAAAATATAGAGGGATTGATTGGCGTTTGAATGCTTGAGAAGGCTGTGTGTGTAAGTCAAATCTCATGTGAGCCAGAAGAGGAGACCTATATACCCAGAGTGCCCATGCAATTGGAGCTGTGGAAAAGGGTGTGCATAAGCTACTAGGGGTTCTCAGGGTGGAGGTCAACTCTGATTCCAGGGCCTAAAGCAGCTGGACCACAGGATCCCATTTCCATGAAGGTGTAATAGACTGAGCATCTGTACCTACAAGTATGTCAGAGAAGCCAAAGAAAGAAAGGAAGAAACAATGCTGGAGCTTACTCATACTCAGAAAACTTAAAAAGTAGATGGATCCAGCATGGTGGGACCCAAAAAACAGCAGCATAATGAGGGTCCAGCTCAGGGATCTCTACTAGGGCTGTGAAACTATGTAACCAATTTAATTATGTCTCCTGTCAATGTACTTAATATGTTTTCAAAACTAATAATTCTGTGCTACCAACACAATGCAAGCAGTATTGCACTAGTTTTATCTTGTCACATTAACAAAATATTACATTTTTGCTATCACTAAGATTATGTGAAATATCACCCTCCTTCTCTATCAAGATCAACACAACATGGCCAGAAAGGTGGCAGATGGGAAAAGGGGAAAGTAAAGAAATAAAAAAGGGAAGAGAAATCATGAGTAGACCAAGCTTTCAGGGTAGGAAAGGAGTCATTTTACTTAAAGAAGTCTTACTTATTCTAAAGGCAATGTAGGGAGAAAGCCAAACAGATACACATTTACGAAATTACTTGAAATGTGTACATGAATTTCAGTCCTCTTGCTCCTGAAAAGTTGCCAGTATCACCTGTATGTTGCTGAGGTTGTGGGCCATTTTAATAGGCACAGAGAGCTGAGCATGTTGAAAATGAGAGGCAGATAGAGCAAGTAAATGGCTTGAACCATGGTAATTGGGGCAAATGTAAGCAACACGAAGTCAGGAGTCTTGGCGGTGATACAGGCTTTCTAAATGCAGGCTATTTTCTCCCTTTTTAGGGACAGGATCTTTTCCCATTGGTTATCTACTCTTTTAAAAATAAAAAAAAAGATGTGTAACACTAGTGAATTTACTGATATTTGTAAATAGCGCCATAGGTATAGTCTGCAGTTTGTATGGGCAATAAAGGCATCCTGCCCTGTAGAGCTTGCACTCTAAACTGATCACATCATGATCTCTCATCTCATCTTACCAGCCCCTCTACATTGCCAGTGCCACTAGACCCCAATACTTGCTTGTCTGTTTCTCCCACAAATGTCTTTATGTTTTCTTCCATCCCCAGGCCTTATAAAGGACTGTCTGACCTGATCTGATTTGTGTAGAGAATCCTCCATGGCCCTTCATAAATTGTTCCAGTGATTTGGTACCAGACCCAGGGCAGATCCCTGCAGGGCTCCACTAGATATGCTCCCTGTCTGACAGTGAACCATTGACAACGACTCTGAGTATAAATTTTCAACCAGCAATTTCACCTAGATCATATTTCCCTAGTTTGCTTATGAGATTGTCCTGTGGAATGTACCAGCAGCCTTACAAAATATCAAGACACATTCTCCTTTGGGCCATGAGGTTTCAGTGGGTACTATCCTGTAGCTGCCACTGAAATTCACAGTGTGGGCTATTATCTCTTCATACTTGCTAACCAAGGATTCAGGTTAGCACATCTCTTTCAGACCTCTCTGTCCTACCCCTTCCCCAAGATTGTGCCCCTCTGCAGTGCTGTGCTGCATCACACCATGGGAGTTCCTCTGCTTGCCTCAGGTCACACTGGTCTGCCTCTGATTTGCATAATGAAGATGTGGCGGTGTAGCTGGATGCCTATGATCTTCACAGAAAGTAGGGATAACCCAAATTGAATACAATATTATTTTTCTGTCAGTTCCTCAATGATCTTCTTCCCTATCTCATGGAGCATACTAGTTATTATAGCCACCCCCTTTGTCTAAAGTACATTATCTACTACAATTCACCTCAGTTTTTGTTTATTTACCACAGCAGTTGATAAGACTGTTTCCTTCCTTTGCTTATTGACCCAGTATTTACTGTTCAAACTGCAATACGGATATTATGAAGTATTTCAAATCACAGATTCATAGACCTCAAGGCCAGAAGGGAACTCTGATTGTCTATTATTAATAATAACAATTTAAAAAGCCACAACCACAAAAATCAGGATAGATAGGAGTGTTCATAAACTGCCAAAAGACGTCATAAGTTTAGAAATACTTGTGCATAAATATGGAGGAGGGGGAAATCTTTGTCAGGATAAACACGTGAAGCATCCCTTTCAATATGTGTGAAGTTAATATATGTTGCTAATAAGACATTAAAATATTCTGGATGCATACAATGACTTACGAACTGGCTAAACCAGCAAATTTGGGTGGGGGGAGTTTCTGACACACACCATTAAAATGTCGAGAAACCCATAGGACCTTTACTGCTCTGTTAATCACTGCAGACTTGTTTGTCTTTTTTTTTAAAATTATAACCAGTCAAAAGAGACTTGTTTTTAAGTGAACTTTGATCTCCTTTCAGATCAAAATATGACATGAGATTCTGGAACTGAGGTGCCCACACCAACAAGACATGCAGACAATGCTCGAGGCTTATTAATGTTGGACTCCAAATCACGTTATACATGATTATTAAGAATATGTCTACCCTGCAGTTAAAACACCTGTGGCTGGCCCATATCAGCTGACTTATGCTTGTGAGGGGTCAGGCTGCAAGGCTGGAGCCCAGGCTCTGGGACGCTCACCCCTTTCGGGTGATGTGCCAGAGCCTGGGCTCCAGGTTGAGCCCCAACATTTACAGAGCAATTTTACAGCCCTGCTTGCCTCAGTCAGCTGACAGGCCAGCAACAGGCATTCACCTGCAATGTGAACATACCTTGACTGTCCTTTACTCTGTCCTACATTTTGTTTATTGTGAATGCTGCATAGACTTTAAAAATACTTCTGACTGAAGGCCATATTTAATGGAAACATTTTTCAGACCCTGTCACCTACTTTACATGATTTTAAAGAGGAGAATTTTAGCTTTCAAACGATGCAATAATTATACTTACAGTATAAACAGTTCTATTAAAACAAGTTTCAAGTTGCACTGGGAATTCTGAAAATGGTTAAGAAGTAGGAGTTCGAGAGAGAGAAGGAGGAGGAGGAGGAGAGGTCAAGTACCCTGTAGTTATGCAACACAACAGAAATTAATGGATTTTTTGTGTCGGATGCCAGCCTTTTTTTGCTGGGACCAACGAATCATTTGTAGCATAGAAACAAAAAATCTATACAATGTACAACATAAATCACTGCTGATTTCTATATGATCAGTACCTGGATTTCTTTCTGGAAACACTTTATCTGCTATCATTACAAATCTGAAAGTTATCTTTTTCCATAGGAACCCAATGTTGGGTAAAATTCATTTAATGTGCAGAACACCAAGAATAATTAAGCTTTATGCTGGGAACAAGAAATTCACCCACCCACCCCAGACTGGGGCCAGGGTCCAAGGTCTCAGTGCAAGCTGTAGGCTGGAAATAGCATCTTCAGTAACTTACCTTCACTTGGGCAGTGTTGGGTCCACAGGAGTTGCAGAAAGGCAAACTCCTTTGCCTCCTCACTAACCCTCCTTCTCTGGATCCTCCGTACAGCTGCAATGCTGCACTCTGTTGGCAGAGAGGACCTTATGCTAGTCCTTGACACCTGGAGACCAATGTTCCATCCTGAAAATATGGATACGGTAACCCAGTAATAAACAGCTTATTGTAAAATGGAAGGTTTAGATAACCTGACTTTAACTGTGTTTGTTTCTTCATTCTCTCCCCCAACCAAAATGTTGGGAAGAATAAATGAAACAAGCCATCAATAAATGAAACTGCAATTACGAGAAGTTCACAGGTTTTGAAGAAACAGATGCTGACCTTTAGTGGGGGAAAAAGCCGAAGCAGTAAGTTATGATACATCTATGCAAGCTTTAGATATACATACTCCATACAGAGGTTTAGGACTGGAGCAGAAGAGGCATTTGGAAAATGAGAAACTATTAAAAACATATAAAGTATTTCAATAGTTTAAAATTTCTCTGACTTGAAACTCCTAAATTGTTTTGTTCAGTTGGCCTCAGTGATGAATTGTTTTCACTTTGTGGCCATCTTCACTTTTTTACCTTATAGAATTATTACATCCAAAATTGGGAAAGCTAAAGCCTGTATCACTTTAACATGACTGTGCAAAAACAGTGTCCTGTGGTTCCACAGCTGCTGTGTCTTAATGATGACTATTTAAAGGTACTCAATTAAGAAATGAAAGATCCCCTTCTGCTCCCACCTAGCAGTCCTGCAAACTAAGCCTGGGCAGCAAGAATCAGGCTGTAGTCTCTCTCTCATGCATCATCTCATGAATAAAAGACTATTAACACCCTTTGTAGTCCCATTGTCTTCAGCTATGACCTCCATAAAAACCTCTGCAAAGCCCATTGTTTTTAGTGGATTTTTACCTTTCTTAGGATTTTCTCTACTGTCCATTCACACACTATATAAGCACAAGTACTATATATCTCACAGAAACTCAGTAAACCATGCTGGTAACGATCCATAACTTGCTCAGTTTGGCGCTACAGTGCTAACTGGAATGAAAACCATATTTTAGTCACAGAAGTGAGAGCATATGCTGCTGGTAACATATACAACATAGATCTGTTGAGTAAGAAAGTCACACTTTTGCACCGCCACACTTTTTGAGTAGAGTAGCATTTTACTAATAATATTCTCTAATCCTTAACTATATAGCTCCATTCAGGCAAGTATCTCAAAATGCTTTATACACACTAATTCATATGGGGTGCACATTACATTTTGTGTCTCCAGAGGCCATTGTACCTGAGATGAATTCACCCCTACAGAAGCTGGCCATTGTATGACTGCAGTACTCTGGTTGGGGAACATCAAATCTATTACTCTCACCCCAGTTTAGCTGGTCCTCTCACAAGATAACCCAGCCAATATTCTGGGCCATGTCAGGTGGCTTTTGGAAGGGCAGGAGTTAGTAGGTGATTTGTGCTTCTGCACCACTCTCCCACGACCACCACACTCTCATGGCCAAAGGCTGGCTTTTACTAGAACAAGTTAATCTTCTAGATTATTAGTTATGCTCAGAGCACCTCTGTGAGTTAAGCAAGTATTGCTCGAACTATGCCATTCCTGCACTAGACTGCACTACAGACTCCCTGTTTCATTGTAAACCTCCTGCCTAGAAGACTTCCCAGCCCCCTCCTGTCTAGGTTCTTGCTACAGATTTAATGAAACAGTGCACATCTGCTCTGTTTTAAGATTCCAATGACAAGACTGTCCTGGGAATAAAAGACATCTGGTCATTAAACAGGACTACGCTTTTGATTTTCACAGATCTGTTTTCACCAATATGTCTATAGAAAGAATGTTCAGATGTGCACTTCAGAAACACACTCATATTTTACTCTACGTTTTTACTAAATGTGTGATGCTCCCCAGGGTTGTGAACTACCTCACCACTACCTGCCCTTCAGCACCAGGCAGCCTTGTCTGTGCCTACTGTGAATCAGCCTCTTGAATCCATCAGTCTCTGGCAACACAAGTACTGCCTTCTAGGCTCCTGAAGGCCTTGCTCCCTCTCTGCAGGTTAATGAACAGCACATACCAACCCCTGAGTCCTCTCTGAGCATTCCCTGTAGCATCCAGCACCTTCTCCACTGAGCACTCTACCAAACCCACTGTTCCCAGAAGAACAGTATATATACTTGTAAGATTCATCTGAGGACCCTCTCTTTGCTTAACACCAGCAGATACATCTATTTACAGTGAAAACAAGAATGTTTGTGAAAGAAAAGAGGTTCTAGTGATAGTGAGTAAGAATATTGGAAACCAATAGTTACATGTAAAACAAAATCATAACATGCTTTCTAGAGATTCAACTCACCTAACAAGTTATTCTCTTATCTAAACAAATTTTATCTCATCTAAAGTTCTCAGAGTTTTCAACCAAGCATGACTGAGACCCCTTTGTCATGAAGTAAAAATTGTTGTCCCTTTGCTTCCTCAGTGAAGGGATACCAGAATGTCTTTGCCTTCTACTTATACCCCTATCCCCCCAGAATCAAAGTTTATTGTCTTTACTTTTGGACAGGATAAACCCCATGGCTTGTTTCTTTCCCCCCTGTGTGTTCCTTTCCTGTTGACTCCACATATCCTCATTAGCATTCAAACTGATATGTAACTGGACAACCATTCCGTTAGCTTACAATATTTAATTTACATCCTGAGAGAGAGATGTATTTCTTATCTCCTGTCTGGAGGAACCGTCTACGGAATGTCACCTTTTGGTGATTTGTTTTTACCTTATTTGCTTAAGAACATATTTTTCAGATACAGATACATAACTCACAGCATAGTACATGTACATACATTTCATAATGATATAGATGACCAGTATGAAGTCTGAGCCCAGTAATATATTTAGCATACTGATTTCTGTAATTTCTTCCAATTCTTCAGCTTGACTAGGCATTCCTTGCAAAAACTTTAGTCTGAAGATAAATGTAAAAATATATGTTTTCAATCTTCAGACTAAAGTTTGTATGTGCTGGTATTTTGAATATATTGGAAATTACAACAGTCATTTTCAATATATGCTAACTACTTATGTTAAACAATCTGTTCTACTTTGCATTTTGCTGTGATGCAAGGGGTTACTTTCCCAGACCTGAAGAAGAGCTGTGTGTGACTCAAAAGTTTGTCTCTCTCAGCAACACATGCTGGTTCAATAAAATATATTATCTCATGCATCTTGCTTTTCTAACCATTGGGAATGGCAGAAAATTTCTCTCTCCTGTAAAATGGTAAATAGAGACAGACCAAACATTCACAATATCGATAGGGTTTTCAATATTTTGGCAAAAAGTAGCTCTGTGAAGATATTCCATGAACAGCTTTTCAGTGGGTTTTGTATATTAATTATTTGATAGTAAATGCATTGGTGTTCATTAAATGCATTGAATCTGATGTTAATAAAATATCAGTTATCTTAAATAACTAAACCAATATTTTGAACAGTCAAGCCTTCCTAAGACATAGCTTCTTTTCTAAAAATGTATTATAATTGATGACGTGGCGTTATTCACATTAACATTCTGTGGGAAGTTTGTTTTCTATAACAAAAGCTTTTCTCAAACACGAGCTATAAAACCCTTCTAATGGATAACTTAATTATTTTAAGAGAAGTGTCTAGCAAAGGCTACAAAATAAGATCTTAGATATAGTAAAATGGAAAGAACTTTAAGACTTGTGGTACAGTATTCTGCTTTTTTGTCCTCCTGCATCGAGACCAACAAATTGGAAATGATTGCCAGAATCAAGCCACGTAATTAGACAGCATAACATCTAATATACTACTTTTGTCAGCTTGCCAGAAAGAGAATTTCAGTAAATGATACATTACACCATAAACGTCCCCCCACCTCTTTCAAAAAGGCCTGTTAATGATGATAAATAAAGAACTTGTGCAAAAAGCAAGCAATTAATCCTTTAGAAGCTTTCCACTGAAGTCACTAATAAGACATCAGAAAATGCAAATACATACATAAACAAACCCTTTGTGAATATGCTGCTTTAGATTAGTACATTTTTCTGCAATGAGCACAGCTAATCTCATCAGTAGTTAACTTCTTTCATGCCACTTATTTTTCATTAAAACATTTTCTTGACTCTAGAAAATGTACAAAGCAGAGTCATTCATATTGCTAAGCATCAGCAAAATATAAATACATCATTTTGTTTGAAAATTCAATAAATATTCACACTAGATTCTGAAGCTACAGTGTCTTTATGTTTATACCACAGGGACAGAGTGCATTATAATATCTTGCCATTAATAATACATCCAAAAATGAAGGAGACTTGTAAGGAAAAATGCATGCTGCAGTACATACAAAATTCGTAGTGCCAAAGGGTTATGGAAAAATCATCTTGAATAAAGGATATTTTGAGATATAATCCTGTAAAACAATTTCTGAACATGTAGGCAGCCAAGCAGACCGATAATTTCAATATTTTATAACCAGTGATATTTGTTGCAATTTCCAGTACTCCCTTGTTTTAGCCAAGCCGCAAGATAACTCATTTTCATGGCATTTTGACTTCTAGAGAAAAACAAGAAATGTAGAGGAGTGTAGGGTGACATCCCTCACACTTTTAAAACATGTCTACAAAAGTTTGTGTAAGATAACTCCTCCTCTCACAAAACAACAAACAGTTAATTCAGTCTTATTAGCTGACCAACAGAATATCTCCTGTTAAATTGACTTAAAACGATGTGGAAATATTAAGGGACAACCAGTAACCCATAGGGAAGATTAGGTAGCCTAGAACACAGATGGGAATGTATGTAATTCTATAGGCTAGTTAATGATAGAAAAAGAGATATCATTTGATTTGAAGAAATCTATAGAATCATAATTTCATTGGTGTCACACTCTATGGTGTGGCAGAGGGTGGGGGGGAACTCTCTTCTCCTCTCCCTCCAGCTCCCAGCTGCAGTCTTCCAGTTGGTGGAAATGCTGATAATACAGTGTCATCAGAAGTGAGTTGCGCTGCATATTATTCAAAAACACTCTTCCTCCAACAAATACAATGGTACCAAACATGACAAACCTGGAAAAATTATGTAGACATCTAGTCAAAAATATATTTTTAAAAAAACCCAACATTTTTTAACTGTACTTTAAGAGAGGCATGTAAAACATGCAGCCCCCAACATTAAATTGTGACCTTTGACTGACTGTATTATCACTTAATGCTTTGAACATGATACCTGATTATTTGTATTAATGTTGCAGATAAATGGAAGGAATGCTTCAAGTTGATTTGGACATCATCAACAAAAAAAAAATAAGGTTCAGAGATATTATCAGATTTCTTTATTGTCTGAAAGGAGTTGTAATGGGTCACTGGTTAAGATGACAGCATCCAGCCAGAAAATACTAGAATCCACTTGCAATCAGTAAGTACATACTTGCATAACATATGTTACAAAAATAATTGAGAACCCCAAGTTAATTTATTACAAAATCTTTGTTTTTAATTTAGGTTTTGATCACTTTTAGACATCAATGGGGAGTACTAACTAGTAGCTAAAATCTTTGGAGGACCTGGCAAAAACAGTGCTCAATGGCACCTTATATGGTATAAGTAAATCCATAAAATTAATTTGGCAAGATTGGAGATGTTGTACATCGAGCATCAGGAAAAAGTTGAAGATGCTGGAAAGCATGCCAACTCTGGGTGAGACTCCCCTTATACCTGATCCTATAGCATGTGTTTCGAGAAGAGCACCTGCTTCTTCTGTGTTAAGCAGGAAGCCCAAGGCATTCATTAAGCAGTTGCAACATGAGACAGGTGATAGATAAACTGTATGAAGTATGCTCTAATACTTTAGTTAGTCTTTAAGGTGCCACAGGACTCTGTCACTGCTGTACGAAGTAGTCACTTTTAGTGAGAATATTGTATAGAAAGTAAAGTGGGTGTATTGACCCATAAGACACAAACACACGATATTGTATCACAACTAGCACTACACCAACAATGTATGTATTGTGTTGCATGAAAAAGGTAAAAGCAACTGAAACAAATACTGATTTTACTACTGCAAACAGCTGACTCAGCTGAGTTCATAAATTGCTTCACACTCTAATGGATGGGATAGCTGATGCAGAGGTTAAGTATAGAGAAGTGTGCTTTGAATGAGATTGAAGAGGAAAAAATGCTTAGGAGAAAGGCAGTTTAAAGCATTTATTGAAAATGAACTGGGGAACATGAACTTTTTTTTTAAGCAATCCTATCTGAAGAAATGAATTACAGCGCACATTCCTAAAAGCTGTAAAAAAGAGTGTGATGTTACTAAAAACAGAAGAAAGTGCTGATGTCAACAGTAATATGAAGTCTATTTGCAGGTGCTAAATTTTTTACAGGAAAAAATTTTGTCCTGTAGTTCATGGGAGCATAGCTGATGCTAAACCTGAAAAAAATACTGTGAGACTTGCACTTTTTAAAGTGGTGCATCAATAGCCATAGTGATTTCAGCACCAGCAGATATGATAGTAAACAGGTGGTGCATAAGGAGGCCATTTTATCGCAAATCTTTATGTATGAATGTGAGTGAAAGGCAGGTTTCCAACACATACATTAAAACTACGCCACATATGAGTAATCTACTAGTACAGATGGCTCTTGGTTAACAATTCATTCCAAAACTTGTAACAAAATCCTCAAGCAGCTTATGCACAGCTTTAGGTTCTCAAGTGACTACAACATAGTCCACTTGGAGACTTCTGCCACATGGAACTTAATGAAGGGTATACATTCCCTGAGACCACAGGAAGGATAGGGTTATATTTTGTGCTTCTGGTAACTTAGACTTCCTTGAAGATACAGCAGATGGCAAAGGTACCCTTCCTGCTACAGTTATGGTCTACTGTTAGGAGTTTATTAATGAGGACCAGCCCTATCAAGTGCTCTCTGGAAAACAAAAGAACCATTCCTTGAAGAAGCCTCCTGCCTTTATGATTCATTTACTTTCCTTCCAAGGTCCAAAAATTCTGAAGCCAAGAAATCCAGTTTTCAATGAAGCAGCAGTTAAATTGACTATAGTAGAGAGTCTTCTACATTCACTATCCTTGACCTCACTTGGTTATTGTGCAAAAGTGAGATGTACCCAACAGGTGAAAAAAAATCACTGAGCACAGCTTCAGCTGAAGAGATAGATGCCTATCTCACAGAACTGGAAAGACCTTAAAAGGTCATTAAGTCCAGTCCCCTGCCTACACTATCAAGATCAAATACCCTCCCCTGACAGATTTTTTTGCCCCGGATCCCTAAATGCCCCCTTCAAGGATTGAACTTACACCCCTGGGATTAGCAGGCCAATGCTCAAACCACTGAGCTATCTCATCACATGAGATGTACTCTCACATGATCTGGACACCTACATCATTTCATACATACCATACCATGAAAAGGATACGTACAAAGGGGTCAGCCTTTAACTCAGCGCTACACAAGGTGCCAGACTGAAAGACTCATGTATGCATCCTGCAATCGTACCTGCAAGTGCCACTGATGATTCGGTTCAACTTATATGACTGAAATGCATGAACAAGTATATTTATGGAACCAAATCAAAATGTGTTGTGACACTACACGTGGGCCTTTACAGGCCTATTCAACAGCTGATAACGTCCCATGATGATCTTCATGATGGCATCTGTGTCTGGGCACCTGTTCTTTGTAGCAATACACACAATAGGCTGCTTTGATGATGGCACTGGTATTCCTGAGATCTCAGGGATTTTAATAGGGACAGTACTATGAACCAAATTCTTGCAAGGAAAAAGTTTTGATGTTCTATACAAGTACACGCTAGAACACTCATTGCCTTTAAAAAATGCTACCTAGATGTCTTATTTGAAAATCATATTGATGTGCTTGCAGTCATTTCCCAAAGGGTACAGGACTTCAAAGACTAGTTCCACACACCTAGTGTGTATTCCACTCTTAATGACCTGTTGCATAGTATGAAGAGCTACAATATCGCAGAATGGGTTAAGGAATTTGATGCGGTTAAATCAGCGACAAAGCCAACTTTTGTAGTATGGCAATAAATGAAGATGGTTAAGTCTTTTTCTGTTCTTTATTTGAAATGTCAGGACTGCTAATTTGAATTTGCATGCAAAAGCACTAGAAGACATTGGAAAACACTTTTTTTTTTTCGCTATAGATTTAACAGACTATTCTGGGATGGCTGCCTAGTATCTTGTTGAAATGAGGTGTAGAAAAATCTGACCTGACATATGGGAGGATTTTTGAAAAGATAATTGGGTTGCTAAAAAGGTCACTAGTTCCTTTCTGTGCACTTGGTTCAGATGACTCCCTAGAACATGAAAACAGAGCAATCAGAGTCATGGAGTGGGGGAGGGAGAGTTTGTGGGCATAACAGAGCCTCCAAAATGCTCTGACAACCCAAGAACGCTATCATTTTTTGAACAAAATACTAAACATGGCTGGGATGATTTCCCCAGACGTAACCAAGCACAATCTAGACTCATCATGTGCTTTTAAATGCCAAGAAGGAGAAATTTTAAAACTACAGGATGAGCTTACTCACACTGACAATCCATTTGATGGACTGGAGATCATTAATATCATGACAAAAGCAGTCTTCAATGATGACATAGCTAAAGATGTCAGTTGAATGAGTACTTTGGGTCAAGACTTGCGTGACGCCTTCAAAAACCAAAAAAATATCCAAGACACTCCCAGTCTATGGGCTCCAATCTAGAACAACAGATGAAAGCTGAGCTTGAATGCAAAGAAGACAGAATGAAGAAAGGTGGCAGAAACTGTTACAAAGCTAACTGCAGAAAGATCATTACTTGTTCGTCTCCTACTCATGTCCAGATCTCAGTGTGATGTTGACCTGTGAAAGACTTTGGGAAAGCATGAGTTTTCAGTGGCACCATTATTGATGCTTGAATGTATATGTGCCAGGCAAAAAGCAAGCTACTGCACATCTGGCATGGTCTTCCTAAGCCAGCATATACAGACAATGTGGCTAGTACCTTATACAATCAGAGGCTTTTTAGCAGAGCAATTATAGATAGCATGGCTGAGGTACAAGCTCTCGACAAACCAAACTATTAACACCTAATGAGATTTAGCTGAACACCTCACTATGAGGCTACAGAGAAAATACTGGAACTATGACAAAGTCCATCTTGTGTTTGACACATATGTAGAAAAATCTATTAAAAATATTAGTAGAAAGATAAGACTTCATGGTATTACATGTGTCCAATACAAAAATCATTGACTCTACGAACATCCCCAATGTCACAATGAAGAAAATACTGTCTCATACTGACATGAAGGATGAATTAGCCATATACCTCACTGGAAAAAAATGTTCCCGTAAGCAATTTTGTCGTCATGTGCCTTAATAAAGCTGCTATCTTGCACTGTTCAGTGGAGTGTCTTCATAGCTCCCACGAGAAAGCTGACACTAAAATTATCTTGCATGCCATCAGTGCCACAAAGAGAGGTGCTATCATACTCTGTTTTTGCATGGGAGACAGAAGTTTAAGCACTCAGTTCAAGCACTCAGATTCAGAGAAGGTATCTTTCTGGGGCAAAGCCCAGATGCAGAAGTGCTCTCTAGGTATTAATTTTTAAGACAGATGGATTTGGTCACGTCACTGCAGAAGAAGAGAGAGTAGGAAAAGCTCAAAGGTCTATTAGGCAATGTGATGGGGTGGATTAGGCCATGAGGTCTTCTTCTGGAGGCCTCATGATTGTGCCAACTCCCCTCCCCCAGAAAAGGGCAGTGGAAAAGATCTTCCAAGCTGCCTAAAGTGGCTATATGGCCCACAGCCAATCAGAAAGGTAGTGGAGGCTAGTATAAGAAGAGCTGCATGGCCAGTGTGAGATCAGTTCCTTGCTGGAGCTTGAGGAGTATGGATAGCGTGCCTGGCTTGCTAAGAGAGTACAGAACCTTGGATAGAGTAGTACCGGCAGAGACCAGCTGAAGTGAGAAGGACCTCCAGGTTGGCTGCTGGAACTCAACCAGCACATGGCCCCAATGTAAGGGTGAAGAATGTGCTGGGGCTGTGAAGTAGTACCCCAAATAATTGTAAGTGATGCAGTTTAATTAAAGGGGTGTGGCATTTGACTGCTGTCTATAGGGTCCCTGGGCTGGGACTTGGAGTATTGGGGGGCCTGGGTCCCCACCCTACCAGCCACTGATGAGGCACTGATGAGAGAACTGAACTCTCTTAGTGGCCCAGCAGGAGACCTGGGGTCAGAAAGGTCCAGAGTGGAGAAAAGTGTCCAGGGAGGGAGCCCTGAGGGCCAAGCCCCACACCAGGACCTGGATTGTTTGAAAACTAAGGGGGCACTGAGATAGGTCCCAGTTGGACTATATACCCCCTGGAAGGGGAACAGGACTGATTAGTGGCCCAGCTGAATAACTGGGGCCAGAAAGGTCCAGAAAGAAGTCTCCATAGAGGGAACCCTGCAGGACACAGCCCCACACTAGAGCTGGGACTGCTTGAAGAGCAGGAATAACTTGAGAGAACCCAGAAAGGACTGAGAGAAAGGCCAATTGATGAGTACTAGCAGAAGACCCCCAGATTGTTTCACTGGAAGGGATTTTTATTTTACATAAATACTGTGAGATTCTGCTGGAGGGCAGAGGTACTGAAGTCCCAACACAAAGAGATAGGTACAAATACTTGGACAGGGGGCACTTGCAAGATGTGAATGTGACCCCATTACAGGTAGGCTAAGGTCTACTGAACACCAACCAGTGAAAAATTAGATGTCCATGTATCTAAATGGCACCATTTTTTTTTCAGGACAGTAAACAAAACAATAAATCCACAATTATTTAGTGGAAGTTAGTACAAAAATGGTACGAGATGTTGTGGGTAATACATCAGCTTAGATGGCCAAATTAATTGTAGGGAGATTCTAAGTAATGCATTTTGAGGCTAGTTTAAATAGGAATGGCCTATGAAATGAACAGGGATCCGCTAGCACAACAATATCTTTTGGGGATTCTAGCTGTTTGTCATCCTTTCTTTCTATCATTTTCATTAAAAACCAAATATGTTAGAAACTTCCCAATGCAATACCTAAAACAAAGAAACCATAAAAGGAAAAAAAAAACATAATTTTTTATTCTCAACCAGTTTTATTCATGTTAAGTTTTAAGTAAATGGCAAGATATGAAAAAGTCTTAAATGGACCAACATGAGGATTTGGATAGAAGGAGGCAGTTCAGGAGCAGAAATGTAGGTTTGTCTCCAAGTAAAGATGCCATATGAGCAAATAAGGTTATCCTAAAGAAAAAATGACTATACCAGTAGACAGACCCCTGTGAAAGATGGTGGTGGTAGGACTAAGAGCCACCAGAGGAAAGGCTAGAGATACAGGAAGAGAATCAGGAAAGGATTAAGCCACAAAAGCCAAAGGAAGTATAGATTTTAAGAAGGGTCCGATCAACATTGTCAAAAACTGCAGAGGTCAAGAAGGAAAAGGTTAAAGTAGAAGTCCTGAGATTTAACTATGGAGGAGGAGTATAAAGGGTAAAAGCCAGACTGAAGTCTACCCAGGAAGATAAGAGAAGAACTCAAAGTAATGGTTGCAAATGGTGCATTCAGCCAATTTGACAGTGGCAGAATAAAAGAGAGCAAAAGACACAATTTATTAGGATGGGAAAGATTAAAGCAGAGGGTATTAAATGAGACAGAGAGAAGAATAAAAAGGAAAAAGGGAGGTGATGGCAGATTTCGGGACTGTATGCTTCAGCCATAAATACTGTGCTGCTTGGCAAGGAATATGGCAGAAAAAAAATGGGTAGCAGAGGAAGTCAGAGAGGACACTGGGCTAGAACCACAGAAGCGGGGGGGAAAGGATTTTGATGATAAGACGAGCCAGAGATGGGGGTTGGCACAACAGACTGTAATGAAGGAGGGGGCAAAAGGCTTTAGGATGGAGGAGAAAAAGGAGTGAAAATATTTGACAGAGTCAGGAGAAGAGAGAGTGTGAGCATAAGGGGCAGAGAAATAACAGATGTTGATGGATTGAAAGATAGTAAAGTACTGGGAGGGAGACAGATGAGAAATGTCAAAGGAGATGAGGTTGTAGTCTGAAAAGAGTACAAATGTTGAGAAGCAATAGTGCTTGGTGAATTTAAGGCAGAGCAAGTGACCATTCTGGTGAGTGAGTGCTGGTTCAGGTGCCCAGCCTAAATAAGACTGTGGTTGAGGGGGGCAAATTAGACGACATTAAAACTGAAGTCAAGAATGGTGATGTTGGAGGACAGAGAAGAGGAAGAGAATAAAGGCAAATGTCTAAGAGGAAGGTGGCCCAGGAACAATGGGGAGATATATTGTTTGAAGAAGGTCAAATGCAATGCTGTTCCAAAGAGGAGAATGCAGAGGAAGAAAGATGGAGAAACTCAAACACCTCACTGTGCCCCTTGGCAGATGACTCATTTAGAGGTGTAAGCAAAGGAAGGGCCACCATAAGAGACAGCTGCAGCAGAAGCAGTGTCAGATGGGGATATACATGTTTCTTAGAGTACAAGGAAATGGATGAGTTGGAGAATCTCAGATTAAATCCTTATATGTCCAGAGCAAATTATTGCTTTATGGTACAATTATTAAACATATCTGAAAACATTAAATTGAGTATAAATATTTTAAAATTAATCACAGCATCAACAATATTCCATGGAAAACTAGCTAACAGTCAAAGATAACTAAGTTCAAACATTACTTCAGTTGCCTGCATTATTAAACATACTGGTGAGCTCTAAAGAGGACATTAATGTAACAGTTCCAAAAACGTGATAAAATGTTAAAAATGTTTCCTAAAAATATTAATTGATCATATGGCTATCGATTTAACCAAGAGCAATTCACCTGTAAACACTGCCATCTTTGCAACTTGCATGGGAAATAAGGTACTGAAAATCTAAAATTAAACTGCACAAGCCAATTGGAAAAAGAGATCCATCATTTAAAGAAAATTAGCAGCAGTAGCAAAATTTACCAAAACACTTAAATTCTGTTAAGCGAAACTTTCCTTTTATATGGATTTCCACCTCCCATGCCTTTTCTTAAAGTTCAGCCTGAATGTCTGTTAATGATGGTCTGTGCTGAGCCCTGGCATAATTAAATAGCAGCTGGAAAAACATGAGTTTGTCCACAGCCAAGAAACTGATGCAATTCTTGAGAATATGTGGAATATTCATTATGGCAACTAAGCACAGATGTGTCAAAGTATTGAGTTCAGGAATAGGCAATGGTCAAGAAAAAAAATGTTCAATTTGTACTCGTTAAGCTTGGATAGCCTTTGAAGAATATCAGTCACAAGTAATTAAGACAACAAGGAACTCATCTAACTGAAAGTAAGGCTGATCTGGAAATAAATATATTTGGTTTTTATGCACATACTTTACAGCCTCTAGATCTCAAAATACCAGCACTACAAAACCAGTGATTTACAAATACATCAAAAATCTCTTTAAAAGTCCAGTTCCATCTAAAACACTCTTTTCAAGCCTGGCTTCAGTGGACATTATTTTGTCTCTGACTATGTTCCTACGGTTCTTTACTTCACAAAGTTTTGGCTCCCATCAAATGCATCATTTATTTATTAAGTCTATATCATAAGCTGGCTCTCTTTCCAGTGTACATACATAACTTGTTTACTTTTTAAACAACTGTATGTCAGTAAGTTACTACCATATTTTTATATCTGATCAGGCAAGTTTCCAGTAAGAGATATTCTATCAAATGGTAACATGCTTTTCACTATATTAGACAAAGTATTAATACTTTCATAATTAGCATAGAATGGATGGTCTTATGTGGATGACAGAAGGAGTCAAACACATTGACTGCAGCACACCAACTTTACATTTGCTTTGTTTAGACGAAGCACCTCAGATATTCCAGACACGGCATAATACATTTATTATTTACAAAATCACATTCTGCTAGAAAGTAAATCTTATCAAACAAACTGAGATTTCAGGTCCTATAGCGGAATATAATATAACTATTATTATAGCACTTAGGTGCCTAGAATGGAGATCCAGGCCACTTTGTACAAACACACAATCCAAAAATGTAACTGGTTCACGCACAATAAGTTTATAGTCAGTGTAAATAAAAAAAAGAATCAAACTTGAGCACCACATAACTGCTGGATTAGAAGACAACTATCTTTCAAATCACAACAGCATACATAGATAGCATAATCTATTATTGTAGTGAGAGATGTGGGTTTTTCCCCCAAGTATAAGATGTGCAAAGTGTTTGCTTTAGCATTAAGAATATAATGTCAAGTCTCTTCTTCAGGCATTGAAGTTGGATACATCTTTATTTTATAACAGTTTAAGGTAAAAATACAAGATTATACATACCAGAACAAAATCAAAGTGGTAGATATAAGGTTAATGGAAAGGAATTGCAGCATTTTAACCAATAAGTTGACCTGCAAATTACAGCTGAAAGCTAAATCCACCATGGACCTGGTGGTAAAAAAAAAAAAAAAAAAAAAAAAAAGTTTTGGAAGTTTTACTTTATATACTAAAGAAGAGAACAAGATGGAATTGTTTCTATAGAGATATCAAGGTGCCCAGAGGTAGTATGCATAGTTATAAAATGCAGTTAACTTTGAATATTTACCCAAACACTCTTGACCTAGTATTTCTGGAGCAATAGGTGCTACATGGCTTTTCAATATGCAGTTGAGGGAGCTACAAAAGCTGGGGCCCAATCCAGAGCTCACTGAAATCAATGTAAAGAGTCACATTGGCCTAAACAGGGTTTGGATCAGGCTCTTAGTGAGGAAAGAACCATTTGAAGGATACCAAGTCACCCATAAATTGAGAGAAGGGGAAGTGAACTTTGTTTATTTTCAGAGATAGGCTTTTCTTAGATCTATAATGTGGTGAGTTTTTTCTTGAATTCATACCATATGCCCATATTTTTTTAAAAAAGAAGTTACAACTGATAGTGAGTTTGAACGGAGTCCAACACCCTAAAGTATTTTTACAATACTACACATTTTTTATAAAATCCAAAGGAACAGCAAAGGGAATACGTCAGATTCCCACAGGCACTATCTCAACAGAAACACATCAAGTTTCTTTTTTTTCCTTCTCAAAAACTTATCAGAAAAATTCTACCCTTTTTCCATATTAAGAGAATTCCTGGCTAAGGACAAGCACATAAGGTAGTCTGCGCCCAGAAACTCATTTCTGGCACAACTAAATTGTTGGGGAATGTTTCCTCCAAAATGAGTATCTCTTAATTTACACTTGTGTGCAAGTAAGATTGAAAATGAGATCATGGATACTAGTAAGCAGAAAAACTGGAAAATAATGAATCATCAATAGGTTAGATTTTCTAGAGCAGCATAGTGTAATAAGTTAAATGTGGCCTTGAGGATTTGTATCAGAATGAAAAGGAAATGAATTCTGATTAACTTGAAGCTCCTACACTTACTATGGGAATACTGACATGTATTCAGATAAATGCTAACAGACAACACAGAAAACAGAAGCACATGTTCGAGATGTTAGAATACTCAGGCACTAGGGTGGCCGATGTCCCAATTTTATAGGGACAGTCCTGATTTTATATAAGCTCCTATTACCCCACACCCCCTGTCCTGATTTTTCACATTTGCTGTCTGGTCACTCTATCAGACACTAATAGAAAATGGAAGCAACTACTGCATGCACAGAAACAACGACTGAAAAATATAATATGCACACACATAGCCCCCACTCACTGGTGCAGACTGCAAAAAATAAGAAAATAGGACATTTACACACTCAGAATAGTTCATGGGATATATATATATATATGTAGTGACAAAGATCTGTCCTTATCTTCATGGATTCTGCATTTCCTGGCGGATTTCACTAGCTTTCACTGTGACCCTCCACGTAGCCCTTCTCTCTCTAGAGACAGGGTCACAGCCTATTGAGCCATTTTCATCATAAGCCAGTGAGGAGAAGCTATCCTTCCTGGCACAGTCTCTGTTGCCTCCCAGTCTCAGTAATTAATTAGGGGAGGCAGAAATGGGGGAGCCCGAGCCCGCCCTCTACTCCGGGCTCCAGCCCAGGAACCCTAATAGTATTAGCTAAGATGGCTGATCTTTCAGCCACAAAACATAATACAATTCCCTAGGCTACTTCCCCACAGCAGTCCTCACTTCTTCATACTCCACTTCACCCTCACCTCAGGGCTTTCTTCCTTGCATATGATAAGTTGTCTACCACTCAGTCTCACCAACAGCACAACTTCCTCCCACAGCTCCTGACATCCACACCCACCTAACTGGGAGGTTTTTAACTGATTTCAGCCAGTCCCTGATTGGCTTCAGGTGTCCCAATCAGGCTAGCAGTTTCTACTGCTTTCTAGAAGGTTCCAGGGATTTGTTTAGCCTGAGACTCACAGTGGTACCAGGGATTTGTTTAGCCTGAGACCCCAGTGTCTTGCCTGCTGCTGCCCTCCCCCTTGTGCTTCCTGGACCTCAGTGCCCCTTACCCTGGGGTTCTGCTCCCTTCAGTACCCCCATGCTCTGGGTCTCCCCACCCAGCCTTGCCTCAGTGGCTACTGCCAGTCAGCATCTCGCCCCCACTCACTGGGGCAGACTGCAGTCTATAAACCACTCATCACTGGCAAGTGGGGTTTGGAGCAGCTGCCTCTGCCTAACCCCAGACTGCACCTCTGCAGCCTCAGAGCTTCAGTGCTCCAGGCCTGCAGCCTGGGGAGTTGCCAGGCTGGAGCTCCCCATCTCCTCCTCACTTTCCCCAGCACTGTTCTGTCTCAGCCTGTACCCTGAGCTCCCAGGCAGCCAGGCCCTTCTCCTTCTCAATCTAGAGAGAGGCTGACGTAGCTCCTGGCTCACAGCCCTTTTATCATGGCCACGTGTGGTCTGACTGGGGCATGGCCCCAACTGGGGCTGCTTCCCCAATCAGCCTAGCTTTTTTCTAGGAGCAGGGTAACTGTCCTGCAATAGTGGTATATTTTCTTTATAAAAAATAATAATTCTAAAAACAACTACTTGTGCTTGCTTGTTGGGTCAATGACACCTTTCACATCTTAGAATGACCTTTAAGAGCTAATCCTCCCTCATCTTCTCGTCTTCTTTCTTAGTATTAATAGCTCAAAAATAATGTAAGGATGAATGAAAAATCCTTCAGATTGCCCTTTTAAAGGCAAACACACACACACTGGAGAACATAAGGCTAATTAAAGGCCAACATTTCCCCAAATGTAAATGATAGCTTTATTTATTTAGCTGACCACAAGCACTGTTTTGAGATCCACGAAGTCTGAATTAAACTTTAAACATTCATACTGAGTGAGCAGAAATGTGGTTTAGGGGAGAAGTGACATTTTAAGCAGCTGTTCTGCGTGAAGCAAGTTTGTGGTTTTTGTTCCTGTAAAATTCCTAGAGGAGAAGTGTCTACATTGCACTTGACATTATCTGTCAGATTCAGCAGAAGCACTAAGGACTGAACAGATATAAAAAATAAAACTACCCTGATACCTCTATAGGCAAGCCTTCCATTTCAGGCTTGAAATATACTGACAGGGTAGTGTGGAGAAATTTGCCCATGGTGTACTTGTTCTGTGAATGAGTATAGGATTTAATTTCCTGCTCTTTAAATCTAGGACTACTTACATGAACTAAATGCAATATGTTATTTTAAATCATGCACCACAAAGTCAAATGCTGAAAATATATTACAGTTTTCGTACTGTGCGCTATTTGGCAAATTTTGCAGGCATCACAAGTTAGCACATCATGTTACATGGCATACTGAAAGGGATATCCTTGCAAGACCTAGGCTTTATAAAAGCAAGAAAAATTAAGCTAAAGTGTAAATCTGACTTTCAATAAGGTTAGAGAACTTTTAAACAAAGTTTTATCAGAAGATCCTCTCTATGTCAATTTATCCTCAGACAGCAAAAAGCCAGTGCACTAGATAACAGTTGGCATGGCTAGGGTATCAGTGGTCTCTTGTATCAGTGGGCTATTGTAACAGACACTGGAGACAATAGAGAGACAAGGTGGGTGAGATAATATGTTGTATTGGACCAATGTCTGTTGGTGAAAGAGATAAACTTGCTGAAGAATAACTCTTGAAATTTCTATTAGACCAGTTTCTGTTGGCAAAAGAGATAAGATAGCACTTCACCCACCTTCTTTCTCTAACATCCTGAAGCCATCATGGTTGCAACTCTGGAGACAATAGGCAAACTTTCCTTGAGAGAATCACACTGGCACACAATAGCCGCAAAATCACTAAAACTCATGTTTGCACCCCATTCCTCAGATGCACCAAACGTGTCAGTCATACTTCATTATCTAACGCCATGTCTTTAATGGAGTTAGTAACAGAAGAATAATAGGGTGTTTTGCCCATGGGCTGGGGAGCCTGGAACTAAGTCAACCCCTGATTACAAGATGAGTCCCACCTTAGGGGAATCAGATGGATTCCAGTATAAGAGGCATCAGGAAGCTGCAGGGGGAGATACTGAAGAAGAAAGCCCAAATCAGAAGAGTATGTTTCTCTTGATCAGAATAACATTTCTATGGATAACAAGATCCATTGAAGATGGCTATGAGTTACAGGGCTGGCATGATGGACATTGTATTTGGAACTCTGAAGACTATTTTGAATTACTATTGGTTCGGGAATGGCTGTGGATATCCCTGAGATAGATTATATGCCACTCCCACAGGCCCCTGAAAAGTGGGAGAGCCTGGTAGAAACACCTCTGGCCACAAAGAGGAACCTGCCAAATGGTGTCCCTACTACAGAAGTTCTAGAACTATAGCAAGTTGTGGGTTGCAGGATGGGGTGGGGATTTCTGTTTGCACTGTATAGTTTATATCTGAAGCCAAACTGAAACTGAAAGCGGAACCAGCTCTATTTCTCATGCTGACCTCTTTACTACCATTGACTATCCATGCTCCCCTCTTCCATTGCTGGCCTGCAGTTTGTCTTTGTTAGCCTGTGGGCTCATAGAGTCTCTTTGTTTTGTAAAACAATGTCTACATTTAAAAGGGTACACTATATAAATAATACATTTACAAAATAATTATTAAAATAATATTCTGCATGCAAGCTGACTGCATTTTGAGCCTTAATATATGGCTCATTTTCATATGGAAAAAAAGTGAGATCCGAACTGTAAACTAATGAAGTGTAATATTCTTATTAGCTAAATCTATTTGACAAAAGTCTAATCAAGATCTGAAACCCCTCTTTTTTGGTGTTCCTACAATGTAAATTTAAATTTATTTTAAAAACTGACTTAAGAATGAGACTTTAGTTGAGCAGTAGTTCAATAAATATTACTGTTCTCTGAAAACATGCTGATTTAAATATAACTTAGACAGTTTTATAAAATATACACAACAAGTAATCACATACAATTAAGTTTATTTCATTCTAAAACACTTCTGTCTTCAAAGATTTCAGTGGGAACAGTAATATAATAATTTCCTGGGAAATTATTTTTACTGTCCTTTTTGTAAACCCTACACTCTAATCCTCAAAAACAAACCTTGAGGAAGAAACATTTGTACTAAAAACTAAAGCCAACAAAAATTTAGTACCAGGAGTAGCAACTATTAATGGGGCTAAATTAATTAATTCAGTAACTAGCTACAAATGGGGTACTCTGTGCAGCAATTATTCATAGGATAAGACAATAAAACTTTTTTTTTTCCTGCTGAACCTCTACCATATAGCTCACAAAAAGTATCTGGCAAATATTAAAGCTATATTGATTAAACACATTATAAATGTACAGCAATATTAAATTAAACTGACCAATTTATATCATGACTAGAGTAGATTGTTACAAGACTTAATATAGCCATGCACAAAAGTAGGGGAGTGTGCTGATTTCTCTATCTTGAGTAGCCACACAAGGGCTACCCACATCAAAACTCCTGGGGTTCTTGCGCTGCATACCAGATACTCCTCTTTGCGAGCAAAAGGGTAAGACGGGGACAGTGAAGAGCAGAGATTAAGCTGAGCACTCACGCTCACCCCATGCATCAGCCAAAAGAACTGACTGTTTGTGGGATGGGTATGGTATTCTGCACCTCATACAAGGAGTGCCATAAATGTCTTGCCACCTCACCACTGCAGCAGAGCCTGGCAATCACAACGCTTTCTGGTGCTCCACTTGGGGCAGTGTGACTATGTTAATAATATGGATAGTGTACAAACAGCACAAGCTAATCGTAAGTGAGAAAGCAATAGCTCCTATCTAAGTAAATTAAAGGAGGGAATTCTGAATTGCTACAAATCCTATACCTAATAGAGAGAGTGCAACAGTCTTCTCAAGGTAATCGGAAAAAGTGAGAGAAGCTACCTATCCTTATACTTGTTTTTAAGACTGCTCATCAATTTGTCCGTCATCCCTAGTTCCTACGTTCCTAATGTTACAGCATTTGAGTAGAGAAATATAAGTTCAGGTTCATATTACATATTTTGTATTCTTTGTTCAGCTTGTTTACAAGGCTGTATCCCTGCTTCAATCAAAATGAAATGTTTTCTATCTGAAATGTCAGGTCACTTGGGAACCTCATGTTCATGTTACAATACGCAGTTTTATTGTTTTAAGTGTGAGGTGACATTTCTAGGCTAAAGTCTTCCTACAAAAAATGCAATGTTCCATTTGTGTATATTTTTCTGGCTAGGAAATAACTGAAAAAACAGTAAGAAATTCTGTGCATTAAACCCAAATGTGTAGCTAATAGACTCAACTTAGGCAAGTCTAATACTACATTTTAACTTACCAGCTTTTTTAAAAATCACATTGTTCTCTAGTGAAACATTGCACTATTAGAGTACATTTCCAAGCTATGCTACAAATTGTAATAAGTGACTTAATTGGAGACCAGTTTTATCAAGCAGCAAAAGGTCAAATGGGTTTTGGTGATTTGTTTCTTACACAGAATCTTCCTGCCCTGGAAGCTAAGAATAACAGAGCTGGGGAATTAGATCTTGTGACAAACTGAAGAATAAATTAGACAATAAATATAAAACTAGGTTAAAAATAAAACAAGTTATCAATTAAGACTCTGAACCTCTAATGTTTAAGTGACTATTACTATGTAAACAGAAGAGAGAGAATCTTTCTTAGACCCCAATCTACCATGTGGGCAGACTCCTCAGCCTTCCTGGAATGCTATTGAAATCAAGGGGGCCACATGGAACTAATTACAGGATTGTGACCTTGGTTTTAATAAATCCAATGAAAATCATATGACTGTTTTATGTACATTTTAGTTTTCAATTTGATTATATAGTTTATTTCCTGAAGAAGACCAATCATCTCCCCTTATTTTTCATTATTATCATATTATCTAGATCATCACTGTAAAGTCAATTGAACAACTACAGATTAATAAGTAATTATCAAGGAAGTGACTTAAGATCAATTTTACACTTAGCTCATAGCCAAAAAGATGCAGTCTAGTCAGGAAAATGCTGGCACAACCATTATACAATTCAGAAATTTTTTGAAACCTAATTGTCTGGAGACCTAATGAACGTGTGATTCAAAATTCCGTACCTATATCTCGACAATTTCTTACAGGGGATTTCCATGCCACTTGAAAAAATGACTATTCAGCTTTTAAATACAAACTCAAATAACCCTATTCACTTAAATAAAATAAAAGGTTAATGTTTAAAGATGAAGTTTTCTAGAGCAATATTACATAAAAAGTTGTATTTAATGTCAAAGCTATAGAATTTTAATTTAGTTGAAAGAGTCCTCATTTATTTTTCAAATTTCATCAGAATTTTTAAATTCTAGAAAATTCTGCCCAGATCTCATTAGCATCAGCTGGTGACTGTGAACACCATAGTATTTCACTATACACACCATCAGAAATAACTTCAGTATTTCAGATATTTCTTAGTTGCCATTACTAAATGTTGCCATTCTAAAGGCAACCACTGAAATTTCCAGTCGTACTAAGTGATTTTGACATTGCTGTTTTATGAAGAGCAATATTTTGCTTTGTTGTTCGGTTACTTTTTATTCATAATCTTTTATGACCTATGGCAACCAGATTCTTGTACTATCCTCCAAGAAGTTATAGTTTTTCATGATGCTGATCATCAATGGTTGGAGAAAATATTGCAGACTTAACATATCACTATTACTATGCAAGGGAATAAAGACAATAAAGCAATTGTACCAAAATAGCATGAAATAAAGTAATAAACACTAACATGCCTAGACTAGTGCTACAGCAGCACTACACTGCCATTAAAATTTCTCACTACGGGTCTGAATTATCTAATGTGGCAGACAAGAGTCTTCTTATCCTTACAGTCATTGTGACCTGTCACTTATGTATGCTTGGCCAGATGTCCTAAAAAGAATTTGTGTGTGTGGAGAAGCCCATAAATCACTATTCATTATATCCCATTTTTAATGTACAGATATTCTGCCTTTATACAAAGTGTTTCATTTCAAAGTGATATCCTTTCTTTGACAAAGGGACAAGACATTAATATTCAAACAAGAGTTGTCGCTGGTTAAGGTGTCTTTCAAGGATAAACATGTAGCATGATACTCAAGAGTATCAATGTTCCCTGATCATTATCAGTTCCCCATTTCCTTCTCCACTGCAAATGTTCGCATTAACATCCATCCCCTGTTTTTAATTCCTTAATATTATTACATCTTTAGTACAAAATTCTGGTAACTGAAATCTTACTACAGGGATACAATCATTTATCAGGCCTTCAGTGCTTCACTGTCTATATTTCAGTTCAAGGCATAACCCACAAGAAAAACATTGAGAAACTCCAGGGAGCACAGAAAAAAAGAGCCCTGTAGAATTGGAGCCTCTCAGACATTCTTTAAAAATACACTTTCAGGAAATGAGTTCGCTATACAGAGGCATTCAGGCTCTCAAAACATCAACTGAAATGGAGAGTGAATGGAATAGTCAATGACTTTTCTCAATAACAAAAGTAATAAAAAAGCTATTGTTGACAGTCACCCATTTTAGAAGGTAATACTACTGTTTGTGAGCTGAGCATCACATTTCTTTCCTCTCTTCATTGAGTATCGTTCCCTGCCATTGAATAAATGAATTTAATTTCTCATTGTCAACACCTCTGCTAATCCCTATATCCCATGCCAGTTTTCAAAGCAAACTATTTGTTTTGCAGGGAATGAGTTTAATATTTTACTAAGAAGTCAACAGATGAAAGGGAGATTTTTCCTTCTCTTCCCTGCCTACATAATTTCAATATAAAAGAGAATTACAGTAAAAGTAACGATTACTCTATTTATTCAACATCAGTTAACTGGGAAATTGACTTTTTATTCTCTCTGCTCTGTCACTCGCATACACTTTACAGGTCAACCTTGCAGAGGTGATATATTAAGCTCTCCTCTCATTTTCTCTCTTTCTTTCGAACTAGTAACTAATGCTGCAAAAAAGGATCCTGCTGCCCCTGCTATCCCTCTATGTAAGGCATCAATATTCAAAAACTCACATCTAATAACTGCCCTTGAACTGAGGCATAACAGGTACAAATCATCCCCATTGGATGCACCTGTAAGCAGTGTCAGGAATGAGATATATTCTGACATCTGGTGGCGAACTATGGGAATTGCAGTGAGCCTTGCAAACTAAGTCTGGGGCTGATCAATTTGCATAGACACACCCACTGCGCCTAGCCTGAGCCCACAGCAGCCCACATGGCCACTTCGGCTGATGAGGGAGCCCCAGTTTCTATGTTATTGGGGCAGGAATGATAAAGTGATGTTACTGTGATTATGTGAATGAAGGACTATGGACATGTACTTGGCCCTTGTTATGATGGAGGGACTCGCCATCATCTAGGTAGCACTCACTGGGCAAGGGCCATGCGTTTTCAGAACACTGTGAGATTGAGAGAGGTGATGGACAAGCACCTATACCTTTTGGTGAGAGTGCTGTCTGAGGGCCTCCCAGGCCTATTGCACCCTGCCTCTCTCCAGTGTGGAATGTCAGAATTGAATTTTGCTTCCATTAGGAGCCTGGTTCCAGGCTGCTGAGCTGACAATTGCTTTGGGATCACCGGTGCACCTGTACTAAGGCTCCCCTACTGTGAGCTGAAATCACCTAAGAGCTGAAATCACCTAAGAGCTAAAGAAATCACTGAGCGCTGTCTTAAGTAGGGGGGACCTGGAAAAAGTGCAGAGTGGCTGGTGCAGCAGAGCAGTCTGTGTGTCGGCTAGCAGGACGGCTAGCGGAGTGACTGGTGCAGCAGAGCTGTCTGTCGACTAGCGGAGGCGTTGGTGCTGCGGGCAGAGTGACCGGCGCGGCAGAGCTGTCTGTCACCTAGCAGAGGCGTGGGTGCTGCAGGCAGAGTGACCGGTGCAGCAGAGCTGTCTGTGTGTTGGCTAGCAGAGCAGCTAGCGGATCAACGGCCAGAACGGTTCGTAGGACAGCCAGCGGGGCGGAGCAGAGCCGATTGCAGTGAGAGCTGCAGCGGAACCTCACGGAGAGGCGGCGCAGTCAGCCTCGGACCACGTGAGGTGCCCCGTGCCCTACCCTCCATCTCCACCCAGGCTGGAGGTAAGACTCTGCCAATTGACTTTTGAACTCTGCACGGACCAAGGACAGAGACTCTTGGGCTGTTGCACTTTTGGGACTATTGAGTGACTTTTTGGGGTTGTGGAACTCAAGAGCCAAAGGGAAGGCCACGGCCTATTTGCTGGGAGGGGGGCTTCTGGCTCATGGTCTGATTTATTAACCTTGTTTGTGGTGTTTCCCCGATATAATGCCACATTGTTTCTCCCTGTTATTAAAAGGCTTTGGTACACTCAGACTCTGTGCTTGCGAGAGGGGAAGTATTGTCTCTTACAGACGCCCAGAGGGGTGGTATATGGTTGTCCCAGGTCACTGGGGGGGGTGTCGAGCCGGTTTTTGTATTGTGCTTTTGGAATGGAACCCCTGGATACTGAACCCGGCCCTTGTTGCTGCCAACGCTGATGGGCAGAAGGGTTACACACCCAACCAAGCAATAACCTTCCAAGATGCTGTAGCTTCTTTCAAGACATTCCCATAAACCAAACTCTTGATACATAGATTTATTCACTATAATTGCAATCATTAAAATAATGAGGATTAATTGCAAGTAGGTGGGGTCAAGATATGATTTTGAGCCATTCACTGACCTTATTCTGAAATATATAGGAAGAGCTAAATGAATCACCCATAAAAGGAAAACCTAGTACACCAAATTAGCCTTTTCAGAATATTTGTGACATGATGTGAGATGTTGCTCTTTCGGTCATTCTTATCATTTCCAGTATTGTTTTTGGAGTCTTCACAAGCAGAAGCTATAATTTACTATAACTTTCAGTAATTGCATCACAAAGGAGCACTAATTATGTTTTTCAGACATCTTCAAAATATCATAAGTGAAGAACAATAAAAAAAGTTTGGTTCACATTGGGAGGTTCAGTTTGAATGTCCAGCTGGGATGAGGGAGTGGCTGGATCTGACCCCAAATTGAATTCAGTTGTATTACAGCCACCTTCTTCCAGATTTCACCTGAAGCAGATGGAAGCAGATTGTACCAAGAGATCAGCCCTCCAAATTACAATAGTTTATGATGCTCATCTGCATTTTAATCAGATGTAAAGGATTTATTCCTGAAATAGATCAAGAAAGCCTATTTTCACCACCTGGAAATTCATCTGAGAGTTTATAGCCAATCAAGTAAAATATGTTGCACATTTTCACTTTGTATATCTTGCTCTCTAGAGTATGCAACATTACATGGATATAGGTGTCAGTGATTGTATTTGCAGCTATATATAATCCCATCAAAACAGGGACCAGAACGTGATTTCACACCCAAAATCCATTGCACTGGGGATTTATCTGGTGCTCAACAAAAGAGCTGATTGTGTAGGTTTCATCAAATGATGCCATTTTATTCAAAATGCAGAAGATAACTCTTAGAGAACAGGCCAACTGCATGACTGATAGATAACAGAAGTGGGTTATTGTCTGTGACATGCTACGTCCTGTAAACAGCGATAGTGTGAATTGGAATTTAGTCTTGCTGTGTCAAGAAGATGCAATAGCACAAGTGCAAAAATACAATTGTTATAACCTGCAGGGGCATGTAGTATTGTCCCAAGAGAAATATCAAAATGTTGCCATATCAAAGTTTACTGTTTGGATTAATTCTGCTTTACTAGCAAAGTTATACCTACCAACCCTATTATTCAGAAACTAATGGACAATCCAATATTGTGACAGAAGCAATTAAATGCATTATGACATTTGATTAGCATGACAGGTTTGATTTTTTAAATCAAATACTATAAGAATTGGATTCTTGGTATACCTTTTCTCATTCTGTATTAATAAGGAAATAGAGCCACTGCTAATGGGGAAGTATGAATAAAAACAGTGAAATAATGTAAACAGTACTAGCTATTATTTTTAATATCAATATTCTGAGTACTCCAGACTTATCTAACATATTAGCACTCCACATTTGCATGCATAGTGCATTGCAAGAAATTAATTTTTAAGTTCCACATTAATCTAGCTACATTTTCAAACATGAACAGCCATCATGGAACAATGGTCCAGTTAATCTAGAATCCCAGCTTTGACAATGGCCATTATCATAGAGAAAGGCATACAACCACTGCAATGCACCTAATGGTTGCTGAGATTAAAAGTAAAAGGAAGTATTCCTAATACTAGTTCTAAATCAGTTTCCCATCTTTGTTGTTTCAATTTGTTTGTTGTTTTTGCATTTCTCTAATGGTCATGAAAGGAAGGGACTGATGGTGCAGGTAGAGGTTGAACAATTTCTCACACAGGTTGTCAATTTTAAGCTGTTTGAAGAAGGGACCTTGTATCTCATTTCTTGATTTGTATAAATCATCATCATCATCATCATCGTCTCTGACTGCCAATACTTCTGCTATTCCAGTCTTTCAGCACAAGGGACTCTGTTCATAAATAATTTTGCTGTAACTATGTGACGCAGACAGATATCCTATTGGTCTCGTTAACTTTGCAACCCAAATCAAGTTTAAACCTGACTTCTCATAGAGTTCTGTGTGTTTTGACAAACAAACAAAAAGTCAAATACTGTTCTTGATACCTATGCCCCAAGAGGGTCTTTGCAAGGATTGAAAGTAAGGTGTGAGTGAGACAGTTAGACCTACATTGGCTTCTTTCATTTTTGTCCTTGATCATATATATAAGATCACTACCATTGTCCTATTCTACTTCATCACCACATTGTTGGGTACCACAATAAGAGAAACTGTTAAAATGCTTTTTTGGTTAACAGTTTTCCAACCAGTACTAGTAGGATATTAGTTAATTACACTGTAGATGGTCAGAATAAATCCACTATACGTCAACTATGTATTTATTCTACAGCTTCACATGGTTTCATAAAAGTCAACAATCCCTTCTTATACGTTAACATGATTACATCAGTAGTACCAGTATAGTCTTGAGGACACTGGTGAGTGGTATGGTGAAACATGGACACATGTGTACCAGTTTACGGCTATGTTGTCTTAACTCTACAGCTATTTCTTCCTCTGACAAGAGTAAAGCTTTCATCAACTGATTTTACCAGCATTGTGAAATGTAACTGGATTTTTGTATGTCAATATGGAAAAGAATTGGCAGGAGAGATTTAGTCAGATGTAAAAGAAGAAGAATACTGAGAAAAGAAGTTGACGGTCAAGTAAAAAGGGCAAAACGTATACCTTGCTAATATCTCTGTATGTCAGTGAGAAAAAAAACATTCAAGCAAGATTTCCTGTTAATAGCACACCCAAATCAGTCTATAATAGAATAATTAGCAGGTGGTGAGTGTGCATAACATTGATATAGCATTTCAGAAAAATATATATCTCAAACAATGTGATAAAATCTTTTAACAACAAATGACAACCTAGAATTTAGAGAACATTTAAAAAAAATCTTATTTCAATATTCTCAACACAATCAAAGAAATGGGGTCTATCCAACAGGAGATTTTCAAACATTAGGATTATATATGTACACACAGACACATACTCCCTCCACAATCATATCATGTAGAGAAATAGCATCCATAAACCTAATGCAACTGCAATATACTGTATTTCATATAAAATAGTTATTGTCCTGAATGACCACCTTCTAGAACCCATCAGAAATACACAATGAATTTATAATTATTCATTTTTTTCCTTTGAGACCATATCTGATTGGCAGATATGTAAGGAGTGAAAGAATTACTTCTTCAAAGAGTTAAAATATATATTTAATTCAATTCTGGGTGGAGCTGGTTTTCTTTCTGGCTGATCTTACCTAAGCTGGAAAACCTAACATGAATGGCCAAATTCTGACAGGATGACTTTACCAACCCTGTGCCTAACTCATACAACCCCACCAAACTCTTTGAGAGACCACAAAATGAGCAAGAGCTCATGCTTTCTATGCAAATACAAGAAAGGCCCACAATCAAAGGACTCCTTCTTCAAGTGCACTCACTTTGTTCGCCGATCCAGAGCCAAAGTAGGAATAAGGTGCTATACACGCACCCCAATCTTCCCTCTTACTCTCTGAGAGAGCTCAGGGATTGTGTGACTTTAACATCCACTTGAATGACTTAATTCACACACAGGATGTTTCAAGCTTACCCTCTCCCCACTTCCCAGCATTTGCCTTTTTTCTAACTTAAAACTGATGCAAGTATAAACCTCAGCACAATCTTCTTCTTGAATATGGTTGTTTCTGGGCTTTCTCCAAGTAGGAGCCCTCTATCTCTGCAAATACCTCAGAGGAAAGTAACCTTTTAAAACTCCTGGACTGGAGCTATATTGCTCTGTGTAGGTACACATACATAAATATTGAACTACTGTTAGCAGCTGTATTTTAAAAAGAGGATGGTTTAAAATGAACTTAAAATAGATTCTACTAATATATACACACACACACACACACACACACACACACACATATATACCATACAGCATTTGATAAAGGCATAAAATGAGTTTTGTTGCCAAACCTCTTCACACACACCCTTTTTCCCACTTCTACAAGTTTTTCTCTACTTTTGTACTAGAAAGTGAATTATCTCATGTACCTTTTTATCTTGCAGATCCCAACAGTCTTTGGTAGGTCTGGAACATCACGTTGAGGTTGCAGGCTGAAACCCGAGATGCAGTTGCCGTGCTAGTCAAAGTCTGGAGAGAAAAAATGAAAAACTGTATGAGGTTTTCAATCAACTCCAGTTACTGAACAGTAAGTGCAGTACTGTAAGCTTCCCTTACGTACCACTTTTTTAAGCTGTATGACATTGCAGAGGAAAATAGAGCCATTTGGCTGACTCATAAATAATAGAAATATGGCTATCAGTATGTGTTGGCTAAACCTAAACAAGTAAAGGGTCTTCTTCTGGCTCTATCAGAAAATTACTTGCTTATTATATTATAAGGTAATATTTTCTAAGCAAAATCTTTCAAGAAGTTGAAATGAGAAGCATATTCTTCTGGGGAGAAATTGCAGAACTGAAAATCTTTAACTATGGAGTGATTACCACCACTCCATAATGAAAGCGTGGGATTTGTATACATGTGCATTATTATGCCATAAAATAGGGAAAGCAGTAAAACGGTAGACAAAAGTAATCAGTGTCCTCAGGCCCACCTCAGAGAAGGAAGAATACATCATGCTTACATAAGTTATCTGACCCTCTCCTCCCCAGTTCTATGGTTAAGCATTTTAGGGCTCTATCCTAACTTTATGCACAATAATAGTTTATTGAACATTAATTAAGACTGGTCAGAAATTTTCTGATGGAACATTTCTCCATCTGAAAAATGACAGTTTGTTGAAAAACATTTAATGGAAACATGTCAATTTAGAAGAAATTGGGAAAAAACACAGTACTGAGTTATAGGTTTGAAATGTTCTGTTTAGACTTTTTCAGAATGTTTCAATTTGCCATTTCAAAACAACTTTTTGTTTCATATTTTTTAAATTTTATATCAAAGGTAAAAAATGTAACAAAATGTTTCAACCAACTAAAAACAAAAAAACAGAGGTATTTTTCTGAATTTCATTTTATTGGAAATTCCAATTTTTTTTGTTTTCATTTCACACAGATGTTGCAGAATTTCTGAGGAAATCAGTTCACACCCATTTCTACAATTAATGTATTAATTTGACTATTAAAGGAAAGCAGGATATTTGTATTTTTTTAATGCAAAAGCATAATGTGAAATAGTTTCTCTCTTGGCAGAAAATAATATACATTATATATTGTAATAGGCTGGGCATGACTGCTATTGTTGAAGTTGCAACAAGTCACCATTATGAGTCCTGTTTTTTTTTCCTCTCTCTTTCTCGCACACACACATTTTTTAATATGGAAATATAAATGTTCTCCCTTTGTATTACCAAGGAGTAAATGAGAGCTTGGATTAAGGAGCTGCTGATTAACTTCTGAAGACTCATTAGACAATGTTGGCTCAAATGCTACCCTGACTATCCTTTTGAAAAAGTAAGCAAGGTTCAACAGAACATCAATACTAAGGGAAGACTTCATTTGTACACCAGAGTTCAGACTAGGCTAATTTTTGACTCTACAAAAAGTAGGCTGGGTGCGGACACTACCAGACTACTGGTGTGAGAGAAATGCTAAAACAAATGCATTATTCCTCAATATTATCCAATTGATAGGACAGTCCAGTGTTCAATCTGTGAAATTTAAGATGTGGGTGATTATGGCTTATGGTTGGTTGAAAGTAAGTTTTTTTTTTCCCCCAGTGGAAAAATGGCTATTTTGTCAAAATATTTCTTATTTTGAAAACATTTACACTTTAAAGTAGAGTTAATGGGGGGAAAAACAGTATGTGTGTCTCATGGGAAATTCAATATTTTGATATTTGGTTTTAAGCTAATTTTTAATTAAAAGTCAAAATATCAAAATTTCCCAGAGTTCTGACTTGAATTTTTTCAGAAATTCAAAACATTTTATTGTGGCTCAGCTCTATATTGAACTGTTTCTATCTGAGCTGCCACTGTGCCTCATCCGCCTGTTTTCCATCCTGGGCTAGATTTGGTGGATTGTTTACATCTCTCATGGATCTTCCTTCTGGTCAAACCATCAGGGTGCATCATAAGAAATATAGTCCAATTGGGATCCCTACCATACAAGTGAATGAGGACATGAGGAACCTGAACTGCAACTCCCATAAGGTATTACAGCAGCTCAGGCAGGCACAAATTAATGTCCTGACCAAAACCAAAATTTTTGATTTGGTTCTACATACAGAAATGTTTTAATTCAGGGTGACTCCACCTGAAATTATATAATCACATTTTATTTTTCCACTGGGGAAAAAATCAAAATATTTTGGTAAAACTGAAATTTCCCAAATTTTCAATTTTACAGAAACTATGTTTTTAAATGGAAAAATGTTAATGGAAAATTCCCAGCCAGATATATTCAGAAATAATGTTACAAGCCTCAGAACTACTGGACAGGGGTAACTGATCAGCATTCAGAGAAGGAGTAAACTAAATCAGAAGTGTAACTCACTAAATCTTTCAGGAGCTCCTTCCAGCATTTCAGTATATCCAGTGGAGAGAAAAGTCTCTCAAATTGCAAATGAAATAAAATAAAAGGAACTAACATAGCTTTTAAACAACAAAAGTACTAAATTACATCCACAGAAGAATGAAATTCCAGACATTGGGCAAAATATAAGAGAGATCTCAAACAAAATACAACTGTAGGGGGCTTGGACATTTCTAAGTGGGGAATGGGACTATAATATGTAACCTGAATTCAGATTTGCCCCAAATGCAGATTGTAAACAAATAATGGCTTGTAAATGTATCTAGAGATGAGGGGGAAAAAAAATGAGGAAGCAGCTTGACCCCCTCCTCTTTCCATTGATCTCTATCAGGACTGAAAACTACTGATAGACTACACATAAGGGGCAGTAACATCCCCCAAAAGTTTACTGTGCAGTTGCAAGGAAAATACAACTGTGCACTATGCTTAATGATGTTCTACTCCACTTGCTGCTCTATATACACCTCTCTTCTAATTTGGGTCTGAGAGGGAAATGTTAGGTCCTTATCCTGTCTCAAAAGCTATGATGGATTAACAAGGTGGCAGTGGCTTTAGTTCACATCTTCCAAAATATAACAGAGACATGTCTACTTAGCAGTCTCAGAAGACCATGGGAGAGAACTATTCAGCGGTCCAGAGATCAGTCCGGTAAACCCCTCCACAACCTCTGTCCTCTCACTCTTTACAAGTAACGATGATAACAATGGGGTTCCTGAACTTTAATTACTGTTTGAGTTCAGGGTACTAGTCACATCTTTTTGAACAGTTTTAGACACTGTTTCCAGCAGAAAGAATACTACTGCTTGCATCTCTGAATTCAGGAGCATCAGCCTTCTTCCTCTTATCTTGGGAAGTTCCAACGTTTGGCACTGAATGGTCATATTAGAATGCCATATTAGTTACTTTTTAATTGGTATTCAGAACTGAAAACTAAAGTTAAATAAGAACAGGGATTGCTCACCATAATAATTATATTACTGCAGAGATTAATCTTTTGTCACTGAACCTGCACCCGTTTGGAGACTACTATACATGATTACCAACCACCTAGTACACAAATGTGCTGTCCTATGGCACAGCTATTCATTCTGAACCAAAGATACTGCAGTCAACATTTTCTGAGTTTGAAAAGTCAGTTCATAAATATTCATTTAACAAATGTAAATAGTTATATTCTATTATAAATTATACTCTATGATCATGTATTCTTTTAGTGGAAAAGGAAAAAGTGCAGTTCCAAGAATTCAAGTTAGTTTTAAAGGTTAAGGACCCTAATAGTTATTATCCCCAATAATTTTATTACTATTACTTTCAGAATAACTAGGAAAGTAGTAAGGAGAAATGAGAGGACATTGAAAAATATAGCTATTTTATAAGTAATTCACATAAGCAATTTTTAAACAGAATAGAAGAAGGGCTTTTTTGATTTAATGTTAAGCAGTACTCCAGTTCAAACAGATAATTATATTGAGGCACAAAGTATTAGTGATCACAATAAAATTAGAGTTCAAGATCCTTGGAGAAATAAGAAGCTGTCACGATAACACTACACTGCAGAAATGGCAACAAGTGAAAAAAAACAACAACAAAAAATCCAAACATCAGGAAGTAAGGAAATTAAATTTACCAGTCTCAGAAATGAGACTATATAAGAAGTGGGCAAAATCCTATCCCTACTGAAGTCAGTGGCAAAACTTGTATTTGCTTATGTGGGACCAAAATTTCACCCAGTAAGTCACACAAGGTCTCACAGTGGAAGACAATTTTGATATGTTCACACTGTAAATACATATAATGATCAAATATTTATAGACTATTTTTGTGGGGAAGGGGATTGGTGATAAGAAGGGAACTTTTCTTCTTCTAAGTGACTAAACACACTGTCCAAGTGTGTCTCTTTAGAGGGGGACAAAGACACAAAACATACATTTGGGCAGGTTACCTGACCCGCCATGTCCTCTGACCATTCCTCATAGTGTCCAGCCCTTTATCAGTTACCAGGCCTGCTGTTCCCAAAGGAACAGTACATCACAACATATTATTATACCCTAGAACATAGCTCTGCTAAACATGCAACACTCAGATACATTTCTAGTGAAAACAAGGCTACGTTTATCACCCAAGAACAGAGATTTAAGTGATAGTGAGTAAAAATGTCAGAAACTAAAGGTTACATATAAAATAAAGTCATAATGAGTCAGAGACTAGTCAGAGACTAGACTTAACTAACAATTTTTCCTTCTGTCTGAAGAAGCTCATCTCACCCAAAGTTCTCTGAAGCATTTTCAACCAAGCCTTCTGGATAAACCTTTTTCATGAAGAAAACTCACTGTCTGTTTACTTCCTAGCTGAAGGATGCTAGGTGCCCTCTTCCCCCCATCCCCATATACCAAAACAAACCATTGACGTGTACCTCAAGATAGGGATCCTTTCCCACTGTTTATTTTTATCTCTTTGAAGTTTGCACATCCTTTATTAGCATTTGGTTCAGACTGGTGAGTGGAGGCCCATTGTGAATGCTCATTTTATATATAAACAGACAGATAAACATTTCTTGCATGACAGAAAACCTTTTTCCCCTCACCTTTCCTGGTGACCAATACCTAGACACAGATGTTAAGAACATAATATTCAATGTATATACATAATTCCTCACACAACATCCATACATGTGTTTTGCAATGACATTGATGACCAATGAGCACATGCTTGTATTAAAAGGCCATCACAAGGCACTCTTTTGATGAACTAGAATGTAAATACCAGACCAAGCAGATTTCTGTAACCCTCTTGCACCCCTTATGCCCACTGCCAGTTGGCATCAAGAGGTCCCTGGGTCACAAGTGCTAATGTAACAAAATTATTTCAGGCATTATAAGAAAAAAATGTAATAAATAAAAAGGAAGAGGCCATGGATGTTAGTTGTGGTCCAAGTCCTCTGACATATTTTTTGAATAAAAATACAAAAATGTACTATTATTTGTGTTTCATAAAATGCATTTTACATTCAATATTCTATCCACATTGTATTACCATTCATGGGAGTGGAGAGAGGGCAGATTCCTCTTACAAGTCACTAAGCACTGGAAGGTATCCCTTGTACCCATAAAGTTCTGCCGAAATGTGAATGGACTTCCCTTCCATGACCTGGCTGAATGGAATTCTCCACACTGGCAGGAAAAGAGGCAACAGGCTAATCCCGTAGAAATTTTACAGTCTGAGCCTGCAGAGACTGAGCAGTCAGAACAGCAGCAGCCTTCAATGAGTGCAGCCACCACCACGGCAAGCTGCTTGGATAGACGAGTTGGTGAGGACCGCCTCCTTTGATGACTTTGACCTCTTTGTAGACAGACTCACTGAAGAGTGAGATATACATTATATCTGTGAGGAAGGGAACTCAGGAGAATACACCGACTGCTCACAGAACTCTTGCGTTGAGCCATAACAACACTAACAACATGAGGGAAGGAAGGAAGAGGGAACATCAGTCACTGGTACTGTCCAACAGCAGCATTCAGAATCCAGAACCTCTACAAGTCAAACTGCCCTAAGGCTATGAGAGAGATCCTCAACAGGCCCTCAGCTTACAGTGAGCACCAGTCCGAGAGGCTGTTCTTGTACTTCAAGGATGTATTTGACCACGTAGCTCAGAATGACACGCAGCGTCCAAGGTGTCTTCATCCTTTACCCAGGTTGGCTGGGCAGGGGACCTGAAACGCGACTTTACATCATTGGAAATAATGACCAGACTTACAAAGACCAAAATCACAGCCCCAGGAAAAGATGGCATTCACTATAAGTTCCTGAAAAAATGACACCCTGGTTGTTTGTTATTAATTGCCATTTTCAGCAAATGCAAAAAGTTCTGCTGTATTCCCAGCTCCTGGAAGAAGTCTAAGAGGGTGCTTGTCTGCAAGAAAGGCAAGTGAGATGACAAGCAACTGGAGACCCATCTCCCTCGGTTTTACCATACACAAACTGTTTGCCTGTTGCGTCGCAGCTAGGATCACAGACTGGTCAATGAATGGAGGAGTCATCAGCTCCACCCAGAAAAGCTTTGTATCATGTGAAGGCTGTTACGAACACAATTTTGTCCTTCAGACTGCCATCCACACTGCTTCCATGCCCTCCTGGCCATGCGCTATACCGTGGCTCGACCTCACTAATGCTTTTGGAGTAATGCCTCACCAGCACATTTTTGCCACACTGCAAGAGTTTGGGATGTCTGAAAACTTTCTCCAACTGGTATGGGAACTTTATGAAGGCTGTACCACCACCATCTGCTCCAGGAAAGGAGAGATGTCTGAAATTCCTATCTGCAGCAGCGTGAAGCAAGGCTGTCTCCTCAGCCTCATCATTCACGTAATCTCCAACAATTTAGGCAGTTTCGACCTGTATGGTGACAGAGTGAATATCCTGGCCTACACAGGTGGTCTGGTCCTTACTGAAGACAACCCTTAGTCTCCAACAAATGCTCGATGTCACGAGCCAGGTTGCCAACTGGATGGGACTCTGCTTCAGTGCTAGATAGTGTGCATCCCTACATATCGATGGCAGTAGAAGGGACTTGGTCCAGGTGATGCCATTTCAGATCCAGGGTGAACCTATGATTTTCTTCAAAAATGGGCAAGCACACCAACATCTTGGCACACCCACAGATTTCTGCATCCAGCAGACATCTGAGGATACCAGTGCCAAGATCCTACAAGATGTGGCCAGGATCAACTCTTCCTTACTGTCCCCATGGCAGAAGATCAATACCTTTCTGATCCCCTATATTAACAAGGCAGACAACATCATCAAGCAGCTAGTGAAGAAGTGGATTTTTCTTCCCCAGAGGGCCAGCAATCAACTAGTGCATATCTCGCACAGGAAGGTCAGCACCAACGTCCCTCGAATGGGCAATCTGTGTGATGTTACGGTGATCACTCACACCTTCCGACATGCCCAGATGTCACGGTGAAGAATGTTGTGAAGGTATTATCAGAAAGTGAATCACCAGGACCCCTCCAGACAAGATGTTGCCACCTACCTGAGCAGGTCACTGGAAAGTGAATTTGGAAGTGGGGGAACTTTGCTTCATTCAGGACTCATACCCACAATGTGATGACTGCAGAAGTGTATTGGATGCCACTGGATGTGGTGTGAGGAATGTCAGGAGCTGGGAGTCCTGGTGCCATAGGTAAAGAATACAGAGCACACAATCATGCAAGAGCTAGAACCATGCTGCAGAAGACCCTGAAGGATGCCATCTGCTGCCAGTACATGGAAAACCTGAAATGGAAGCTGGACCACGGAAAGGCCTTTGAAGTGACATGCAAGTGAGATGCCAGAAAACACTTCCTCCCCAGAGGCAGCTTCACTTGATTTGCTGACTGGAGGTTCATCAACAGGGCCCAGCTCAACTGCATCCAGCTTAATGGAGCCATCTGCCATAGCAATCAAGACAAGTGATGCAGGAAGTGCAGCTATGCCAACGAGATGCTACCCCACATCTTGTGTAGCTGCAAGTCCCATTCCAGAGCCTAGCAGTTGCATCACAACACCATCCAAGGTTGGCTGGTGAGAGCCATCCTGCCACCAATGGTTGTTGTGAACTCCACCATCCCTGGAATGGATAGCCAACTGCAACCAGATGAATGAGTGTTGTGAGAATGCAGAATTGGTCAACACTACACTCAGCTGCTGCGGCAACTCATGGTGTTGTCCCTTGACCACCTGATGGTGTCCATCTACTTAGAACACATCACTGGATGTCAGCAATATCAGGAGAGATGAGCTAGAGTGCCAATGAGAAGCAAAACTGGAAAGTAACTGAAATACTTTTCATGGATTTTATTTACTAAGGGACAACCTAAATGTCCACTTACTGAGGAACAATCTACCCTTATTCCTAGGATTTACTTTCTAAAACCAACTCTATGTATAACTTTTGATCAGTGATGTACCCAAATACTTGGATGCTAATATCTAAATTGTATCATTAAATTTATTAAACTTATTTGGGTTATTGCTGATTATGTACTATATATATTGTATTAATTTTAAATCAACCTTTGCACTTTGGATAAATAAGCACTGTGTCAAGTTGCCAACACTATTAAGGTGGGTCCCACGCTCTCTCTTCTTGTGAGGGGTTCAGGGCACCATTTCGTGCTCCTAAACAGGGTATTAACTGCCCCACTAGTATCCTAGGGAAGGGGAGTGGAGAGGGAGGGACCTGGGCCTGCTCTCTACTCCAGGTCCCAGCCCAGGGGCCCTGAGGATAGCAGTGAACCACCTGAATTAGCTATTCCTTCCCCTGGGCTACTTCCCTCTCCTACCCTTCAGCTTGTGGGGCTTCCTGCCCTCTCTCTACACAAGCCAGATGTCTTTTTACCTAGGGTCTGGGTCTTCTTGGTTCCAAACTCTCCTCCAAACTGCTCTCTGTTCCACCTCCTCCAAACTGCTCTCTGCTCAAATTCATTTCCTCCTCCCCTGTCTGCCTGAAGAAGGGATTTTATTAGGTTCTTAACAGGGCCTTAATTGATTGCAGGTGTTCCAATCAACCTGCTGCCAGCTTCCCTAGTCCACAGGGAGCCACGCCTTAATTAGCTCTGAGTTTATATATCTCCCCTCAAGCACTCTACTGCAGCTCCCTGACCCTCCTCTATCATAGCACTATATCCAGATGTAGTCTTTCCTTAATCTGTGTATTATATAATTTTAACATTAGCTTTAATAATTAAAAAAAAAATCTCTTTGAGTGTATATGTTTATGTAATAAGTTACCAACAGTTAAATTCCAGATACCAGAAAGGTAAAATTCCAATTTTTAAGATATAATTCAGAAGTCTTGTCTTCCTTTGTACTTTAACAGAGTAGACTGAACAATTTTTAAAACAGTTTTAACCAGAACCAGAGTTCAGATAAAAATCATTTTATAATGATTTGTTAGAACAGCATAGATGAGGCCAAACGGTGTTACAACCTCTTTCAGCATGCACCTTTCTAAAATATGTTTTGAAATTAGTTAATGCTTCTTCATTTGAAAGCTGCTTCAACAAAGTTTGGCCCTGTCCATCCTGATGTGGGAAACCAAAAATACTTTATTTTAACCAGAACTATAGCCAGACTGATGGAGAATGGTTTGGTTATCGTGATTAAAGTACAAATGAAAATGGAGCCCCAAAATTGCATATTATGGCTGTCTGTGGCCTCATAATCAATTGTTTATATAATTTTTTAAGTATGGAGAAAAACATTTCCCCTCACATTTTATTCAATCAGGGACATTCCTCTGTGCATATGTCCCAGGATATGCTGGTCACATTATTTCTATTGCTTATGAAACCTCACTGCCTCAAACAGTATCTCTAACTCTTGAACATTTTTTACTTTAAATAAAGAGTTACAATCTCATGTCTGCCTTTGCATTTACTCTGCATAAAAATATATCAATGACAAACTCATACATTTTGCTTCTGTGTTTCAAGAGGTTGACAGAGAATACCTGACCTTTAAGGGTGAGGGGAAGGGGAAGGGGAAATGAACATTTTCAGGACCTCGAGAGCCCCTGATTGCCATTTGGGATCCCTCTGGGGGTCCCCAACCTTGGCATAGAAACACCGATCTAAGATGTTTCTGTTATACGCCAGCCACAGAAGTGTCCCTCTATCAGAAATCCATGTTTCTAACCTGTGATTTGACTACAGGGGAAAAATGTGCAGTCCTGGGTTGAACCAGCCATCTATTGCTATCAGAGATTTTGAGAAAGGCAATGTATATTCCTTAACACACCAGGCAGACATGCAGCAGCAGACAGAGCAATTTCTAACTCCTTTTAGACTCCTATATATACACTAAATATTTAAATAACTAAAAAAAAAATCTCTTGAAGTGCTAGCTACTATGCAATGCTGGATAACAATGGTAGAAAGAAAACTGAAAGGAAGTCCTGTGTCAATTGTTTGTCTGAATCAATTGAGAAAATGCTAACAGATTTTACAGTAAGACAATTCCTATTGCAGGGAGCAAACAAATATTGGTGCAAATATAGTATTAATAAAGTTTAATTTATTCATATATTGAGTTATCACAAACTTGCCTTCACCTTTACTGATTATTAGTACAATTTTTCAAAAGCACGTTGCTTAGAAGACATAACAGGGAAAGGCTTATGTTTTAGTTGCTTATTTAATTATATATCTTTATTTTAATATCTTCAAACTAACTGAAGAATTTCTTAGGAGATCTCTGTTTTCAGGGACAAGCCAAAATGCATCAAAGACGACAGAGATTTTAGACAAAGGAGGTATCAAATGTGTCTACATTGGAATGAAGCTTTATAGTTTCTATTTTGCTTTAACATTCTATTTTTGCTTTTATACTGTTAATTATTGTGATTCTTTTTTGTGATTCAATAGGAGGCTTTAACTGCAAATTATAAATGTATTGCAAATGGTAGTGTATAAATCTAGGAACTATTTGATCAAAAAGGCTAACAACCATACAGTTGTACATTTTTCCTTCTCCAAGGCACCAGTTGGGTCTAGATATAATCTCTATCTTAAGAAATCACATTTTCTGCAAAATTTAGGTTTGAGGAAGAAGATCTCACTGTAAAAAAGTAAAGATGTTCTCTAGTCAGGCTCAAGGAGGTTTGATGCTTCAAGATGCATTATCAGAACTATAAACTAAGTTATAAAAGTGCCTCTTCTTTGAAAAAAAAATCTTCAGTTTAAACCAACACAAAAAGAACTGTCTGTATTGAAATTGATTTCTTTCATAAACTCTCCAAAGTCCTCATTCTTCAAATGCTAAGGAGAGCATTTATGGTTGGGAAATGTTTTGTACAATACCTTTGTTACTTGTAATTCGTGTTTCCACTTAAAAGAGGACAGCTTTTGTTGTTCCTCAAAGGCTTACGATGTCATAACCTTCTTTTGAAATCTATGTTTGCAAAGCTGGCCAGAGACTGGAAATTCCATCTGTTCTGATAATTGGGCCTATAGATTTACTTTTGTTGTGAGCTCAACTGTAAAAAAATATGTGAAAATTTATAAGATGTCACAATAATCTATAATAATAAATGGTGATGGGGAAAGGTAGGAAAAGGAGACAAAAACTAAATTAATCTGAAGAAAAGAGCCTACTTATATGGTTAAAGCACTATGTTAAAATCATGCCTGGTAAAAACTGAAGATGTACAACCAGAAATTAATGAACCAAAAGTGTTGTGTCACACATTTCCCCCATCACTATCTTTTTGGGCCCTTAAAGAAAGACTTAGTGGGCTGGAAACAGAAAGAACAGATGGAGGCTACTGAAGAGAGCTTCAGCGTCAGAGCTTCCACTGCTACTGTCTTCTTCATTCTCATCCAGAAGGATGCCCTGACCAGACTTTTCCAGAGAGAGGGATCCAGATGACACTGTCACCTCTGCCAGCATGAGCAGAATCCCAACCACCACCTGAGATGAAATGGGATCAGACTTTAACAGTGGCAACAACAGCTCTGTCCCATCTCAACAAACACCTTTTCTTTTTCCCAAAAAGGACAATTATTGCTATCTTTGATACCATCTAAGATTGTTTTAGAAGGAAAACTCATTTTGTTTGACAATCTCAAGCTAAAGAGAGAGGGAACAAGAAATGTCCAAATGAGTCTGTCTTAATACTTCACATTTCAAATGTTTCAACTGTTTCTCCTTCTTTTCTGTATCTTTAATAAAAAGTTTAAAAGATTTTTAATGATGTGTTTGCCATGGTACTAAGCAGCTTAAGTTTCTGTATACCAAATCCTGAACCATATTTAACACTGTTTAATGTTGGACAATGATGAGTTTATGTTAACAGCTTGGGCCAGTATATTCAATCTAAATTAATTCAATATGCCCCATGAAAAAAATCCACAATCAGGATGAAAAGTCAGAAACACTGAACTTTTCACAGGAAAGTATTCCCAAAAAAATACGTTCTGGTTTTCCCAAAACAGAATTTTTCAGTTTCTTGCCTGGAAGGATCTTGTCAATTTCACTTTCTGCCTGCAGGAAAAAAAGCCAAATTGACAAGAGCTTTTGAGGAAGGTAACTGGGGACCAGTCATTTTAATTTTCTGAGTGGATTCTTTTTTTCAAAATTGAATTATTTGCAGACTTCAGTTTTGCAAAAAACCATCATTTTCCAAAGTAAAGTCATTCTGACAGAAAATTCCTGAGCAGTTCTACTCTAGTCTATATATTTTCGGAAATAAAATTATTTGGAACTCAACAATGTAAAACGCCTATTTCTACCCCACGCTATGCAGAGAGAATGAAACATTTACTTCATTTCTGCAGTCTTGATTACAGACTTCTATACTGAAGATGTTGTCTGGCAAACAGACACACAAACAGACGGTAAACATAAGAATGAATGAATATAAAAACAAATTAATAAAGAAAACCACCATCTGCCCCAGATGCTCTTTAATTTTACAATCAAGCTATAAAAGTGGTAATAAAAACACCAGTGTATTTGAGTGAAAACATAGAAATCGAAGATTTAGGAAGTAAAAGGATATGTTATTATCAATAATACATTTTGAAATAAATATTGCAACATGTCTGCTCAGTAACTATACTATGGATCTGTACCATGTTCTTCACCAGCATATTTGTGTTGCAGACAGAAATACAAACACTGGCCAATCATATACGTTTATTGATTTCCTACATAATCTTACATAATCAGTGTAATATGCTAATCATTGTCTGACTCCAGTAATGTTATCAGGACATTTTTATGCTGTCTAGCATATTGCATTTGCTAGAATGTGAATTTAGGTAACACCAGATATCTAAGTATCAAAGCATTACAGCCTAGATTTTCAGATATTTCATTTAAAATCTTGAATATTTTTCAAGTTCAAATTCTCTGAACTGGACAGTTGCTCCTGTCCTTCATGTGCACTTGAAATGTTTTCAGATGGTGCCTGCAAAAATTTGCATCTGGCAAAAGAGGAGCATGGTTTTGGGCATATTTTGGAAAGTCTGCCTTCCACAGAATTTTTGAAGGAGGACTCCAAAATGGAAAAATACTTTGGAACACAAATATTTTGTACTAGAGATTGCACTTAAAACTGTCTACAGAAGAGCAACCACAACACCCGCAACTCTCATTGCCTCAATGGAACAACCATTTCACACACAGCAACAGTGAGTCAGACATTTGTCAGCAGCGCTGGTTGACCCAACACCATCAAGGCTGGGGTAGGAGGAAGACCCTCACAGTCGTCATGGACGCCAGAGAGGCTGACTGTATCCTCACTGCTGGAGTTACTATACATCCATTTTCTTCCTCAATATGCCACAGGAGCATTACCTGCCAACATGAAGGTGAGACACAAACTATTCAGAACTCCTTCTGAGACATTACACTTGGACTGAACAGAGCTGCATAGTGGCTGGATAGGAAGAATAGTCTTTCCTAATGGGAATTTCTGAGAGAGTGGCTAGGGAAGAATATCTTTCCAGCTGAAATCTAATTTTTGAAGGAGAAAACAAGATAAGCTTCACACTCCTTCTAAATAATGCACCACATTAAAACATCAGAATAGATTTCTCCTCTAAAGAGAAAGTTCCCGTTATCCTGTCCTAAAAGCCTCTAAGTGCCTGAGAACGTGGAGCAAATACAGCTCCTGAGCACAATTTCAGGAGTATATCGGGATAAATGTGTTAATGAGGAAATTACATATGCACCCATTGCCTACATAAAAGCAAAAAATTGACGCAAGCATAAAACTTAACAGGAAAGAACATCACCATCTTAGGTCAGGCACAGTTTCCTTAGTGCCACACCATATGAGTGAGATTTTTCAAAAACACTTAGCATTCACCTATCTCCGTTCCTATTTCAAGGGATGGGGAGATGACAAAGACCATTTTTGAAGGTGAAAAATGGAGGACTGTGAGCATGGTTATGGGTAGAGCTTTTAAAATCATAGTTGGAGTATCAGGACTACAGATCGAAAAAGAAGAATCTTTTAACAGTTAAGTTGCTTTAGAATTGGAAAAGGATGAAAAATCACATAAAGTGACTCCTGCAATGGAGATTTGCAGAATCAGTTTCAGTGAAGGAGATATTTCATAGCAGACTATTTGAATGTTGGGCAAAAACTCTAAGCTAATTTTGTTCCAAGCCAGATGAGCCATTCTTAATAATTATGTTCATTCACTACCGATGTGGGCCACATTAGCATGGACAACCCATAAAAGTAAAAATTCTTTATAGTATTTGGACCCTGGAGATTTGAGTAGGCACTTTGAAATAAATAGAAATAATCAATGATTTAAAACCTTTTAGTAGTTATATTAAAATTAACCCCAAACAAAAACATCAGCTTCATCTAAGGGGAAAAAAAAGTATTACCTTTAAAGTCTGTCTTAACTGGGAAAAAACATAGTAATGCAGTTTCTAAATTCTAATTCTACTCTTAACTCACTCTGTTTATCAGCTGTACTTACTGGAGTTGATTTGCTCTATATGAGTAACGGAGGAAGTAATTTTACATACTAGATGAGCTACGGCACTTAAGCATAATGGAATGAGATAACGATGGAATTTCAGATGTAACTGAGTATTGTGACTAATTGGTTTGAAATCACAACGGAACTTCACATTTTGAGAAAACACAAAAGTTTCTCTTTGTTCTTTAAAAATATGATAACCTGTTTTTAATTCAATAACAAAATGCATTTTGTTATTGCATTTGTGTCAAAATACTGTAGTTTAAATATTTTTTGTGTATACTCCTATAGTTATACTTACACAAGACGAAGGATGGTCCAATAGTTAGGTTAGAAGCCTAGGACTTGAGAAATCCAGATTCAATTCCCTCCCTGTGCCTCAGTTCTCCATCTCATTTAAATACATTAAAGACTGTGAGTGGCAGTGGCCAAAAGATGGAAATTCTTTCTCATGAAAGATTTTGCATTTCCCCCTCACAAAATTTGGGGAGACAGTCAGAAAATTATTTTCTTTTACCAGTTCTAACACTACAGCAATGGGGACCATATATGTTCCTTAGATAAATATGCGTTCACTCTGGGAAAAGTATCCTTTGGCATTCTGTTAAGTAAATCTTGAGCACACACGATAACTGAATATAACTGAGCTGCCCATGGTTAACCTATTTTGTTCAGTGTACTGTTTAAACATTATTGTATGTTCATGATGTGGAATTGCTTCTGTAATAATCCCCCCTTCCCCCACATACTAGAGCCACTTTCTAATGTACCCAAGACTTCCATTCTATTTAGTAGTATGGGAAGTACAGGGTGATCACAATCTCTTTATCCCAAGGATGAAAATCCATTTTTGTCACTTACCAGGGGCATCCAGACCTAGTGGAGCAGCAAGCTGCCAAGGCTACTGATCAGAGCTGAGGACTCAGAGCCCAAGGCTAGAGTCTGGATCCAGAAGTCAGGAAGCAAGCAGGGTTGGAGTGAACTGGGGCAAGGCAGGAGGAGGGCAGGCACAGGAGTGATTGCAGCTGCAGGAGTAAGTACTGAGCAGCCGCTGGCCTAGTCTGCTGCTGAGTGCTAGCTGAGAGGCACCACTAGGCCATTCAGGGCATCTGGTCAATCAGGGCGTTCAACTGTAAATCAATTAACTGGTCCTAGGCTCAGCTGAAGGCCTTGATTCCTGACCATGTTATTCATTTTCTTTGAGTTCTTCTGTCCAAATGATGGCTTGACTACTCCTAATTTAACTGGAGAACGTCATCCTGAAAACATTAGTCCATTAAGCAAACACACGGACATCAGGCAAGTTTGCAATCCAGGTTTAAAATTACAAACCACACAAACACAAATCTAATGCTCTCTGTGAACTAAAGCCATTCAATGTTACCAGAGCAGCAAACCTGCCTGGTGGCATTGAATGAAAAACTGCCGTGTCGCTTCAGGCAAAACTGTTCCAGTTAATGGGAGGCAATGAAATAATATATCCAAGGTAAGAGTGGATTAAGGTAGTGGTGCCTACAGCCCTGGGGTAAATATGGGGTTATATTTCTAAAATACCCTGAATTACACACTCTGGAAGTGTCTAAAAACTGGGGAATAGAGATCGAAAGGATAGTCATGCTGCCTTTCTAAACCAAAATGAAAAAATAAACAAGCACTAAAGAAGGCAGTCCTCCCACCATTCAGTAAGAAATACTGATCTTAAAAAAATGGATTTGATAAAATGCACATTTTAAGTAAAATACAGATTTCACAATTAATCTGAAGAATAGACCCACAATTAACAACTTGAGCTGAGCTTGTGGATATGATTATGCTTTGAATTTCAGATTTTCACTTTTGACTCTCACACAGACCTTTGCTGACTGTGTTTAAACACAAGATAGCCCATTTTCATAACTCAATTTGAGATGATACTCATTTATATGTAGAAGGAGAATGTATTTTTTTAAAAAATTCCTGCATTGTTATCTTTTGCAAATTAAAACCAGGTTAATATAGATGGACTAAAGCTGAGGTGTCTGTTCTGCTTTTACTCAGTCCTTATCTGTGTACACTCACAACAAAAGCTGGACTCGGCTCTCTATCTTGGATAATTTAAGATATTGAGGCATGTCAATATAATTGTTGAAATATTAAGATTCTGGACTCAACTAGTTGGCTAGTGGCTTTGTCACATGTGATTGCAGTTCAAATATAAACCCACTCAAACCATCCAGAGTTGTGGCAGGTTTCTACATGGCAAGTTAGTGTACAACAAGCTAGAGAGTAAATCGACAGCATCCTGGCTTGCTGCAAAGTAGCTGCTTGTGTCAAGTCTGCTGTGGTGCAGTGAAGGCCTGAAGTGCAACCTGGCTTACTACAAACTCTCGCACTCAAGAGCTCTCAGTGTGCCATAGCACTGTCCACATAGGACATTACTGCATGGCAAGCTGATGTACAGTTGAGTCACACCCTGATTTGACACACAGAAACTTGCTGTTTAGATAAGTCCATAGATTGCTTTGAAGACAGCCCATCCTAGTTGAGTAAATAGTAGAGCTGGGCAAATATCACAAAAAAGTAAGTGTATTTGCTCAAATTTATGAATAAATTTGCTTCAGTCAGCCATGCTTATGCCCCTGTGTGTGTGTGTTCTTTCCACAAGTGTTGAGTAAATGAGTTTTGAGTGCTTGTATGAAGTAAATTTTAGACTTGCACATTCAGTACTCACAGATAGCAAACTTATCATACATCCAGGATTATTCACAGTATAACTGATGTATGTTCATAGTGGATGAGACTATTCAATACAGCAGGGACTACAGCAGCCTCTGGAACCTAACCAAATAGCTTTCTCATGATACTCTTCAAATCTGGGATCACGCATGCACCATAGCTTTGTACGTTAAATGTATGTTACATTTAAATCCTGCACCAATGCAACACATTTTACACCAGAATATTTTCCCTCAAAATGAAGCCTTAAGCAAGGTGTGTGTGGCAAAGAACAAGATTTAAAGTTTTCAAACCTGACATATTCAAACCCAAAGAGGATCCTTCAAGTTCTTCACTTGATTACAGGAATTACACCCAGCCAATCAGAGAACGGAAACAATGCCACAAGATTTATGAGATCAATCTCAATTTAAAAGCATCCTGAATATCCATAGGAAAAATATACATCAAAATAAAAGTAAATACTTTTGTTGCTAAGACCATCAACACATTGCAAAATAGGTTTGCCACATATGAGTTCTTTGAAAGTATCATTTCATATAGGAGTTCTCATTTTGTTTCAGTGGAATTTCAAATGTTATTCACAATATTTATAACCACACTAGATATGCGGCTTATCACCCAGCAACAAATAGGTTAGCAGAATCCTTCGTGCATAAGGCAGATCCCTTTGATAATGTGCTCAAACTAGTCTGTTATACAGGTCTACACCTGAGTCAACCAAACCAAAAAACCCTAAGCAGCTATTTTTGTAAACATAAATTATGTGTTAGATAGGATTTACTTAGACCAGATTTAGCAAAAAACAGGTGAAAAAGGTAAAAAAATAAAGAACCTATGGAAGGATTTCACCAAGACTTTGAGGTACAAAGTTACAGGGAAAGAAGGATCTGGAGAAAAACTGTTTGCCAGGAAGGAACTTGGACCAGTCACATGCCTGTGAGAAGTAAAAGGGGAAATAATGAACAAACCTACTACAAGTTGCTGCAGGATAGAGGTTTAGAAAAGGAAAAATTAATTGGAATTGAAGTTTGGTAACCATGTCACCATTACTAAGAAAAATGCTTGTGCTTTATATTAGTCTGAGAGATTATGCAGTTTAAAAGGTTGCTGTAGAAAGTGAATCTCAAAGTACAGATGAGAGCAGGAGAGAATGAGCAAATATCCATCCTGCCATGCACATTCAACAATAATCTAAACTCTGATATCCAAGAAAACTGTCGTTGTTGTAACATTTATGTGAAGGGTTTTGTAGCAATATTGATCAGTACACATTGTCAAGACACCCAGAATGTGCTCTCTCATTGGGACTTCATTTTCGTTCTTTCTTGCTTTGCTCTCACACTGCAGCCAACAGCCTGACTGAAAGGGCTAGTTTGCTCTTTGCATATGTTTCTTTCTCAGTGCCTTCACTCTTGCAGGCTACCAAGTCTGGGGTGGAAAAGAAATATGAATATATCCACAGAGAGCCCTGAAACATCAGGCAGGGATCTATGTAGATTCTCTCTCTCTCTCTTATGACATTCAACTATATATATATTTATTTATTTAAGACTCATGATCTCTTTCATTCAGATCACTGGATAAATATTTATGTGAGCATAAAATATTTTGATTAATAGGTTCTTGAAATGACCCAGTTAACTATTTGAGAAAAAAGTAATGAAAAGATTCTCATTAAAGAAAAAATTCTACTATTCTATTTCTAGTAACTTCTGTCATGAATGGCAGAGAGCTCAGATATAATTAAGGGGCACTTTTTCTTTTAGCATGATTCAAAGGCAAATAAATACAGGAATCTCTTCAAAGAAACAAATGTAATCTAGGAAATCATACTGATTCATAATTTGGAAACCTTCGTATTTTCCAGAAGGCATTAATGTATTCCAGACAATAATGTTACATGGAAAGAACCCTGATAGAATTGTTTTCATTATGATCCTTTGCAAAATCATAACCCATTCACTTTCTGCAGTTCACGTTTGCTTATGACACAATGCAAATGATAGCATTTGAAACTGGCCCAAGTGTAGATGAGATGAAAAGACATAAGCTTTTATTACAATGATGATGCCATATTCAGTTAATAGTTTGACCTCACTGTCAAATTTAACAAATTAGACCATCAGTCATATTACATATATAAAACACAACTGACTAGTAAAAACAAAGGGGGAAAATAAGCTTTCACCAGAATCATATGTTGAATTTACTGTGGCGACGAGCAGTTTTTTAATACTGAAAACAGCTTTTGTTTCCAATTAACTTCTCCCTAGCTTTGACAGTGGGATTATATAATAGTGAGTCAGGACTTTTAAGCTTCATAGACCCATGCCAGGAGCATTACTTTTAATATGAAACATCATTGCTGATGTGACAAAGAGTCCTGTGGCACCTTAAAGACTAACTAAAGTATTAGAGCATAAGCTTTCGTGGGTTAATACCCACTTCGTCGGATGCATGCAGTGGAAGTATCCAGGGGCAGGTATAAATAGGTAGGCAAGAACCAGGTGGGAGATAACAAGGTTAGTCCAA